>OY856412.1:1131672243-1131957243 GCA_963693085.1 Alisma plantago-aquatica | reverse complement strand
ACTAGGAGCTTCCATTATACAAGAAGGAATGATACCTTATATAGAAAAAATACCTATAGGATCCCCATATGCGTATACAAATTTTGATGGACAAGATCATGCAGTAACACACCAAGAAATTTTTTCGATTGAAATACAAAATATTAAAATAGATGTAACACTCTTCATACAATTACAAGAACATATCATAGAAAAAATCATAAAGTTTTCAAAAAAACTTGAAGATAAAAAACAACTTCAAAGATTTTTGGGATGTTTAAATTATGCATAACAATTCATAGAAAACCTAGCAAAACTTACAAATCCTCTACAAAAATTATTAAAAAAGAATTATCTTTTTATTATGACAGAAAAACTTAAGAACCATGTTAGATTTATAAAACAAAAAAAATAGTCTATGAAGAATATAAAATAGAATATTTTCATACATTCATAGATAGTGGAGCAGGAACTTTTTTATTTTGGAAAATTGGGTAAGTATATTCCAAAAAACCCCGGGGAGGGGACAAAGTTACAAGTCACACCCACACGTGACTAAATGCTTCTAAAAATTGGTAACAGTAGATCCCAATTCCTAGAAATTATAGGAGGAATAACAAGACATTATTTAAAAGTAAAATACAATCTCTTGATCTCCAGAGCTAGATGGTTGAAGATGACAACAAAGTCTGAAGTGCCACCATTGTGTATCTGTTTATTGCGTTCCTCCCAAATAAAGTGGACATCACCTGTAATGGCCCAAAGTTCAATGATTTTTGGACTGTTGAGACCTCTTACCAAGGTCAGTAAGGCAGCCATATAGAGAATAAGAGGACCTGATGTTGAGCTTAAGCTGAGCATGACCCCAAATATATTTCCAGTATTTGTAGCCCTCAAACAAGTGGGCTATTGAGTCATTGTGTTGGCCACACAATAAGCAAACTGGGACAGGAGCCCCCGACCAGGAGCTAATCTTTTCCAAAGAAGTACATTAGTGAGAGCTCAAAAGGTAGTGAGACTCCACCTAGGATAGTGCTTAGATAGCCATAGACTTTCATAAGCCTTATCAGAAGGATGCTTTTTCCTGGTGTTTTCCCAAAGATCCATGTCCGCCCACATAGAGAAGGAAGGCCAAAGAGCTACCATACATCTATGACAAGTAGAGCCACTCCTGGAAGAAGTAACCAAGGAATCACCATACCTACAAGAAATCCATGAGCTCCATACACTTTGAACTTGTGTGAACCTCTTAATGCGATGCAAAGTATGGTAATCCACAAGTTCATCAAGTCTCTTAAGACCAAGACCACCTTCACAAAGCAGGTAGGCAAGTCATGCCCAACAAGAGGGATGCATAGAACTTCCCCATAAGAAATCAGAAAGTAGCAACTCCATCCTACATAGAACAACTGGAGGAATGTCACCCATACGCAACCAGTATCTTACCAAACCCATGGCACAATGCTTAATAATAACAAGACGACCAACCATAGAGATTTTAGAACACGGCCATTTCTGTATCATGTCTCTTAGCTTATCCAAGCATTCATGGAAGTGGCGCCTCCTGAGGTTATCACCAACCATAGGAAAACTGAGATACTTCATGGGCCATGTGGCTTGCTGAATACCCAAGCAATTGATCAAGGCATCCTTGTTGCGGCAATAAGAAGACAAATATATATGGGTTTTATTAGGATTGCACTTCATGCCAGAGACAGGACCAAACTCGAACAAAATCTGCTTGATATTTGCAAGACTACGCAAGCGTCCCTCAGAGAAAATAAGGACATCATCCACAAAGAGAAGGTGGCTAAGAGCCTTGGTCCTGTTGATAGGATAGCTACTAATGAGTTTGTTATCATATGCTGCCTCAAGAGATCTGCTGAAACCTTTCATAGCTAGGATGAATAACAAGGGAGATAGAGGATCTCCTTGCCTAAGTCCATTGGAACTTTTGAAGAAGCCAACTGAAGAGCCATTTAGAAGAAGAGAAAAGGATGGAGTCTCCACACATTACTTCAGGATGGAGATAAACTTCACATTGAACCCAAGGCCCGTAAGACAATCCCATAAGTATGACCAACGAACAGAATCAAAGGCCTTGGTGATATCTAGCTTGATGCAAGCAGTAGGGGGACTAGACTTCCAGTTGAATTTAAGAGTAAACTCGGACGCGAGAAGAGAACAATCCTCAATACTTCTACCTTTAACAAAAGCACCTTGGTAATGAGAGATAATATTAGGCAAAAGAGTGGCTAACCTCCTGGAGATGACTTTGGCAATAATTTTATAGAGCATCGAGCAACAAGCAATAGGCTGAAAATCAGCTGGATATGAGACAATGTCCTTCTTAGGAATAAGAGCAAGGAAAACATGATTGACTTGTCTAACCATGTTGCCCCCTTCGAATATCCACTGGAGAGCTTGAAGAAGATCATCACAAATGATGCTCTAGTTTTCCCTATAGAAAAAACTATTGAAGCCATCCGGACCCGGGCTTTTGTGAGGCCCTATGCTCCACACATCATCACGGATCTCATTCAAACACGGTGAAGAACACATCATGGCATTATCAATCTCAAAGACTATGGGGGTCCAATCTAGGATACAAGAGCTGGATGCAACGTGAGGTTGATTATAAAGTTGCTCAAAAAATTGTATAGTGTCATCCGCTATGGCATCATTATCCTGCAAAAGATCATTGTGTGAGTCAAAAAGCTCAGTTATAGAGTTAATAACATCTCTTCTCTTAATAATGGTATGATAGACTTTAGTGTTCCTATCTCCATTGGAAAACCACTCCATCCTACTATGCTGCCAGAAATAAACCTCTTCCGCCTTAAGGGGCACGTCCAATCTCTCAAGGGTTTGTTTTTTAGCATGGATGATATCGATATCTAGAGGGCATTTACGAACCACTGCTGAGATGTCATCGAGTTCCATTCTTTCTCTTGCAATAAGGTTCTGGAGATTTACATAGTGTTTAGACCAAGTCTTCAACTTATCCTTGACTAACTTGACTTTATGGTAGAATTGAAAGAGCAGGTTTCCTTTAAATTCAGTAGCCCAAGCATCTTTAATAATGTCCCGACAACCTTCCCATTCCAACCAGAAATTGAGAAATCTAAAGGGTTTTCTCTTGAAAGAAATAGGTCTCATATTGATGTTTAAAGCACAATGATCCAAATAATTGCAAGTGATGTACTTAGTTTTTGAACCAAGAAATTTAGACAGCCATGCATCATTGACAAAGGCTCTATCAAGTTTGCATGCAACCCTTTTAGCAACACCTTGTTTATTATGCCAAGTGTAAACCTCCTTACCAATGACAGGTAGTTCAGTAAGTCCAACATTATCCTAAGCAGCATTGAAAGAGATAAGGATAATAGAGGGAACTTCACAACCCCCGCCTTCTCCTCTTGCTTCATGATGTTTTTGAAATCACTAGAGATAAGCCAAGCATTATCTATGTTAGCAGCAATCCTCTCCAAGGTCTTCCACAAAACAGAACAATCAGCCACAGAGTTCCTTGCGTCGGTAGTCGTAGTATAGATAATGAGGCCACCTTTGTTAATACATTTCATAGTGACCTGTTGGTCATTCATGTCAGTCACAATAGTAGTCCAGTAGTTAGGATTCCACCCAATATAGATATGACCATTAGGATCATGGAGATGATTAGAAACCCATAGCCAACCTTTAGGGAACATACGATCAGACGTGCGAATCATATGGGACTTGATTTTGGATTCAACAAGAATAGACATGGTAGCTTTATTATCAAGAATGGTTCTCCTAACTTCTTTCTTTTCACGTGGCTTCCCTGAGCCATGAACATTGGTCATAAGAAAGGTCGTTAATGACCTCTAGAGGTAGATTGGGTCTTACAAGACCCATCACATTTGGATGAATTTGGAGTCTTGGATGACGAAGAAGAAGCTGCACCAGAGGAATGTGATTTAGCTAGCAAAATTAGAACCAATGCATCTGAACCGGCAACTGGAGCCCCATCATCGAAAGTCCCAACACCACCACCCATCTCCCCCCCCCCCCAGAAATGCAAGCAATTGTTTCAAGAGTGCCATCACCAGCAGCAGCAGATGCATGAACCCCGACACTACCATCTGAACCAGTCACAACACTGACACCACCATCTGGAGCACGAACACCATCATATGTACAAACACCATCACTACCTCTGACACCACCATTAGATGAATGAACACCATCAACACTAGCCACCCTAGATGCATCGCCGCCAGCCAAGGAGGAAGCTCTGATGCTCCCGCCAAAGATAGCAACAACAGAAGCTCTTCCGCTAGGAACGTCACCACCACCCTTCAGAAATGACACACCAGGAACGTCACCACCACCGTCGCCAAAAACATCACCATTGCATGAGGAGGATGCACCACTGTCAGCAAGCACAGTAAAGCTGTTACTTGAGCGCATGGCCTCACCTTGATTGTCAACCTACTTATCACCAGCAACAACTTTGCCCTTTCGACCCACAACCTGCCATATCTGAGAAGGTTTAGGAGAAGGAGCATCATCGACAACCTTAGGGTTTAACGGGCAGTCACTTGCATCATGCCCAAATACTCTGCACTCCGGACATCTCTTAGGGATATGTTTGTAGTGGATTTTGATTGAAGTCGGGTCTCTTCGTGGAAAGTTAACCCATACCTCCTCTGGAGGTTCCTCGTCAGCCTCCACCTCCACCAGTGCCCGCGCCTCACCAAGGGACTCAAGGCCAATGGACTTGTAATCGATTATCAGAAGTTTACCCACTCCACTGGCCACAATCCCCACTGCCCTAGGTGACCAATTCCTTCCCAAGCTGGGCATGCTAATCCATAGAGGAATGGAGCTAAAGAAATATTTATGGAGATCGTCACCAGTCTTGTAATCCTTGACGATGATGAGTCTGTTGTCGAACCAGCATGGGCCATAGTTGATGATGCTTTGTTTTTCATCTGTAGAGTTAAACCTCAAGAGAAAGAACCGATCAGGTTTAGAGAAGAGATCAAATCCTCCTTTAGGTTTCCAGACCCTACGGATCCAAGCTACAAGATGATAGTAATAGGGGTGTTTCCCCATAATGTAAAGGATTGTTGTGTGCTCCCAACACTTCTCCATGGCCTGGTACGTAGGATTTTCGATGGTGACGAACCACTTCCCATCAATCTTCACTAGTGGATCATATCGTTGTTCCTCGAAGGTACCAGCGCCGCCAAGGACCTAGTTCTTAGCTTTCTTGATGATGGGCCGAGCTTGGGAGGCGTCAGGCATCTCCGTCGTAGCCATAGCTGTCATAGAGAGGGGAGGGTCTCCCCTCTCCGACTAGGTCGGCGCCGTCGTCCCGCAGATGCCAAAGGAACGACGCGAACCCTAGGACATTCTATAGCGTTTTTTTTGCTAGTTACTACTAGTGGAGAAGGAACTTGTATAGCTAGAAAATAATATTTTGCCGAACACTATATTACAACATTACCTTTAACATATGGAATAGACTTTACAGGACAAAGACATGCTTTAACAAAAGGAGTGAAAAAACCTAAAATAATAATAGGAAATTATATAATTACTGCCCTCCATTTTACACACCTGATTTTGCACAACAATATATGTTATTAGGAAACAATTTTATAGACAAATTTGAACTATATGTGCCACATAAACAATATAAATATATATAATTCTTAACATCATGTAACCATTGGATTAAGATAAAAGAGTTCAGACAACATATAAAAGAGATAAAATTATTTTTCGCAACAAGCGTGGTGATCATAATAATAAAGAAAAAGAGCAACTAATATAAGGAAAAATAATTGCATAATCAAATATGCAAACTATTGAAACATTATTTGAAAAGAATTATAGTGAGAATCCTTTAGCTTTATGGAATATTGGCCAAGAATGGGCTACTATAGAACTAATAGATCCCACGAAGATAATAAGGGTCAAACCAATGAGATATAATCCTATTGATATAGAAGAATTTAGAACTCAATTACAAGAGTTAGAAAAATTACAGCTTATATAAAAATCTAAAAGTCTCACACCAGCCCAACATTTATTGTGAGAAATCATGCTGAGATAAAGAAAGGAAAAGTGAGAATTGTGCTCAACTACAAACTGTTAAATCAATATACAAAATTTGATGTATAATTTCTACCTCATAAAGAAACACTAATAAATATGATAAGAGGAAAAAAGATATATTGTAAATTCGACTGTAACTCAATATTTTACCAAATAAGATTAGATGAAGAAAGTATACCACTAACAACATTTAGTACTCTGCAAGGTCACTATGAATGGAAAGTAATGCTCTTTGGGTTAAAAAATGCCCCACAAATATATCAAAGAAAAATGGATAAGATATTTGAACCCTACAACTCATTCTATCTAGTATATGTAGATAACATTTTAATAGCCAGTAATAACGAAGAACAACATCTTAAACATCTGAATATACACTACTACAGAAATGCCTTTTAGCGTCGGTTGTTTAACCCGCTTTGGCGTCGGTTTCCGAGCGACGCCTATGTGGGCGCCGCTAAAGGTCTAACACTCCGACGCCTAATTAACTTACAGGCGTCGGTTGTTTATAGAAAACCGACGCCCAAAGGGTTCGCGCCACAGAAAACGGCGTCATCTAGGACACATTCTGCGTCGATGTTTAATTGGTAACCGACGCAGAAAGTGTCCTAGATGATGCCATTTTCTGTGGCGCGAACCCTTTTGGCGTCGGTTTTCTATAAACAACCGACGCCATACTTCAAGATGACACGGCCGTGCTTCCCTGCACGGCCGTGTTTAGTACTATAGGCGTCGGTTTTATATGAATAAGTGACGCCTTTTCCACCACGGCCGTGCTTTCCTGCACGGTCGGGTTGTTTGTAATATTAGGCGTTGGTTTTTATCCAATAACCGATGTTGTATGTCTTTGCTGACGGTTTTCTGTAAATAACCGACGCCTATATATATATATTTTTTTTTTTCATATCAGTTTGCAGGCCTGCTGTGGCTGGTCAGCAGGATGAGAACATGCAGTTCAGTTTTCTGAACTGTAGGTTTACGACATCCATTGATATCAGCCTACAAACAGGCCACAAACCTGCAAAAGTCCCAAGGAAAATTTCACACAAGTAGATACATTCAGACATCAATTCAATTCTCACATTCACACATATAGAAACATTCAAATACATGTATTAACATTCAGAAATATTCATTTACAAAGTATCATTCATTATCGCTATCAACATCCCAATTATATCTTACAGTTGCCACTGCTTGTATGGATTTTGCCCATTCTTCTCTTATTTCATCTAATGCTTCCATCGTATATGGAGCATGTATATTTTTTAAGCGTTTACCTATAGTGTGGTCAGTTTTAAACACCTGCAAAGAGAATGATGTATATATATAAGTAAAAATATAAAAATAAGATTGATATATTTCATACTAACTAATGAGACTATATACAATACCTCATGTATTTTATCGATGTCCAATGCAGCATGTCGGATAATCATATGCATAAATCGCATCACATAGTATGCGCATGCCCAGCCGTTATCTTGTGTAGCGCACTATAAATTGAAACATACAAAATAATACAACTAAGCACAATTCACATCAATAATATATACATTGGAGTCAGGAACTTACTTGTACGTTCTGCCAATTTATTGGCTGGTTCTTTTTCGTTGGGACCGTTCCTCCAACCTTTTTGAATGCATCTAAACCCCTACATGTTAATATAACACAGTAAATTGCATAAGTAAATAGTAATGTAATAACAGATGTTAACAGATACAAAAATGAAATATTTCTCACCAGAATAATGGCATTCTCATTACGTGTCCAATTTTAGTGTTTAATGTACTTCCCGCGGGATCTAGATAATAAATAGTGAATGTCCCGGGGACAATAACTAGTAACTCCCAATGTCTACCGCTAGAGGTAAAAAGTTAACAATTAATAACTCAAAATGCACAATAAAAATGGAATTTTCTTAAGTCCAAATTATAAATAAAGTAAACTTACTTGACATTGAATGGAGCTATTATTATCTTCTTGTTTTGCTGACCGAAAATTTTAAAAGCATCTATACAATATTGTTGAACACTATCCGGGTCTTTAGCTACCATACTAATCAATGATGGAATCAAAAATCCCACATGATCAAATGCAAATTGTTTGCAATGATCTTCGACTAAGTAGCTGCAAAACATGTATTATGTATGCATTAATATATAAGAAACCAGATCACCAGATCTTACACAAGGTATATGGATGTATAAACAAGATCTCACCTTATCCATGTCTCTATCATTGATGTATTCAGCCAATCATACATAAACAGCTCAATAATATCTTATATAAATAAAGAGCTATCGTATGATTGACCTGCATAATCTGCATCTAAAGAAACAATTATCGGGCAATGTATATTATGTGCCCGTAGCCAACATGCCATTCCCCTACAAGCAGGACCTAACGGGTATGTTAGGTCAGTTGGAACCCAAGTTGGTAATGCGGGAAGTGGAGGTGGAGGCCTAGGTGCTCCTGGTGTCTTCTTTTTAACCTGTATATATAATTTCAGATCAGTTGACCTCATATATACACATTAACAGTCTAAATCAATGTAAATTTATCTTACAATTTCAATAGTGTAGATGACATCTGCTTTGGGCCACAATATGACCCCTCCTTCTGCCTCAGTAAGTGTATCAATATTCGGGTGGGGATATAGCAATGTAGCTTCCCTCCAATCGGGTAACACACGTAATGGGCCCACACGAACGTAGCCCTGTGGCATTGGAGTCCCGTGAAACCTTTCCCCAGGAAGGGACGGGTAAGCCTGTGCCTCTGCAACAATATAGTCTTGTATTCTTAAGCGGCATGGCTTCAATGCCTACAAATTTACGTAAAGAAAGTTATACATATATACATATCATCTTGAAAAGACTAGATACAATGTCATAAACAATACTTACAGCAAACGTGTTAGGCGATGGGTCTCCAGGATTACTCGCAGTCTGTGCATCAGGAGAAGAGTGGGTCGCCATAGGCTAATTGGAAGCCTGAGATGCCTGCCACCGCAGCAATTCTTCCTTGACCTTCTCAGCAACTACATCGTTGACCTTTTTAGCAACTATATCCTCAACTCTCTTATTATCCTATACATGGATAAAAGAAGCATTAGCTTCTTATTATTAAATTTCCTTTTGCAGTAACATTCTAAAAAAAGAATAGGTTACCTCTTCTTGAGAAAGTCCCGCTCTGGGTTTGCGCTGGGATGGCCCAAAGAATGCTTTGATGCCCACACTAGCGCCTGCACCCTAACATGTCCAGGATGCTCTGGTTTACCCAGAGCAACTGTCAATTCATCCCTTGTGCCCTGAGGGATGAACGTGCCTTGTTTCCTCTGCTCGTGCAGCTCCCGCTAATCACCATCAACAGAAATTGGTAAGTTAACACCACAAATAATCAATATTCAAACGATTGCTCTAAGAGTTGTATTTTACCATTTTCGCAGCCGCCTCAGCAGTTACGGGCTTCTTTATTTCACCCTTCTTGTTTTGCCTCCCAGCTATCCAGATATCATGGCGAGGCATGGGTGTGGCAGACTCCTGAGTAGCCGCAGACTCCGCTTGTAGTCTTTGGTGAACGCTTGCATAGCCTTTTTGACCCATAGTGTGATCATGCACATTCAGTGCACGCCTTGCTTTTTGTGCGTCACTGAGGGCCAAGTTAGTATGCACATTAATGATTTGGTTAATAGCACTAAATGTTAATCTTGAATAGGTGAATATAATGTATATTAATTAAATTGGGAGTGACGCCTAATACCTTGAATTCTTCAGATTTTCTTGAAGCAACAAAATTGTCCCAATCTTCTTTGTCCAAGAAGTTCCATTGTTCAAGGGCTGACTTCTTCTTCTTATCACCCTCTTTTATGTATTCTTTGTTTAGATTTGTCCTATAATTCCTAAGCATCTTTCCAGCGCATTGCATCACACTTTTACGATGCAACTTCTCATCCAATGCAAACAGATTCTGTAAAATAGAAATGTTATTAACTAGTATCCAAAATAGAATTGCAAATAATAGAATTTGTAATCTACAAAATAGAATTGCAAATAATAGTAACTCATGCATAAATCCTTCCATATCAAGTCTTTTTTCCCCTGAGGAACTTTATGCCAATTATCATACTTAACACCACAATGGCTCCGAGTGGTACACCCAAGATAGTTTACAAAATTATTGCAGTTCACTCCAATTGCATTTCTTCCATTATCAAACTCCACAACCAATTTGGATCCACTGCCACTTAGCGCTATTAACTTTTTCAACAGAGTGATGCCCCTTTTCTTGTTAAGTGTTTGGTGTTGCACATCAAGTTGCTCTGGTGCTTCAGTGGGTACATGTGCATCATCAACCTAAAATTTGACAAAAATAAACACACAGAATTAGCGCAATATAGAAATATAGGATATATGACATAACTAGAAGATAATGAATTTTATAGAAATACAGGATATGTTTTTAGAACTTACATTGGTATCCTCGCCATGCTCGTCATGGACAACATGCTCATCATGGACTTCATGCTCATCATGCTCATCATGGTCAGCCATCTGAAAATGTCATTAAAAAGGCAAACATTTAGCATTTGTATTAACTAGAAAAAGGCAAACATTTAGCATTTGTATTAACTAGAAAAAGGCAAACATTTAGCATTTGTATAAACTAGAAAAAGGCAAACATTTAGCATTTGTATAAACATACATGTCTCTAAAATTGTGGTCTTTTCTCAATTAACAATCCTTCATTGTGATCTCTGCGCACATATAAGTCATCATTAGCTTCAATATTTTGTGGAGTTAGCAACCCAACTGAGAATGGACTGGAGTCATCATACTTATCATAGTACTCTTCTTCATCTATATGATCTTCAATGAACTGTCTTTTACCATGAAGAACAATCGACCATTTATCATTTGCAGGATCATCGATATGGAATATTTGTTTCGCCTGTGATGCCAATATGAATGGTTCACCCTTCTCGCCAATCTTTTCAAAGTTCACCAAAGTGAAACCCAATTCATCCACTATAACTCCTTTGGTGTTATCAACCCAATTACATTTAAAGAGCAGAATTTTGAAATCTATGTAGTCAAACTCCAAAATGTCTTCAATGACACCGTAATATGACATCTTAGCTTCACGTGGACTCTTATCCTTTGCACTTGCAAAGTACATAGTCGACGCTTGAAGAGTGACCCCACTATTTTGGACGACACTCTTATCATCTTGGCGCTTTGTGTAATATGTGAATCCATTAATGTCAAACCCTTCATAAGACATAACATTCGGTTTTGGTTTAAAGGCGAGGCATTTGATAGTTTCTCTAATATCATTTGGTGTTTGAGATAGTTGATGTAAGACTTTATCTTCAAAGCACTTAGTAAAAGTCTTATTATGCTCTCTAGCAAGCCACATTGAACTTGCCCGAGGATGTTGTCTCTTTATGAAATTGGTATGTTCCTCGATATAAACACTCACTTCGTCCATATTGTGTAAAATATACAAGTGAGCTTGTTCCAACTGCTCACGGCTGATTACTTTCACCCGTGATCCCAAAATTCCTTTGCCCTCCTCAATATTCTTGTCATTATCAGGAGTTTCATTACCACTGAGAAAGTCATTGCAAAAATCCATAACCTCTCTCGCCACATAACCTTTCATTAATACTCCCTTCAGGCCGATAACGGTTTCGAACATCACCTTTAAAAATGCTCATGTATCGTTCAAAGGGATACATCCAATGCAAGAAAACTGGTCCCAACATTTTCACTTCCCTAGTCAAGTGGACAAAAAGATGTACCATGATATCAAAGAACGAAGGAGGGAAATACATCTCAAGATGAAATAGGGTAACAACCACTTCTCTTTGCAAATTATCGAGAGTATCAGGGTCAATAACTTTGCTGCATAGACTGTTGAAAAAGAAACAAAGTCTGATAATTGCAAACCTTACATGCTTCGACAATATAGATCGAATTGCCATGGGCAATATTTGTTGCATTAGAGTGTGACAATCATGAGATTCAAGACCTATCAACTTCAGATCTTTCATTGATACCAATCTACGGATGTTGGATGAGTAACCATGTGGAACCTTAACATTTACCAAGCATTCACAAAAAGTTTTCTTCTCCTTTCTAGACAACGTGTAACAAGCGGGAGGTAAGTATGTTCTTTTATTACCCATTTCACGTAATTCTGTTAATTCTGACCTTATTCCCATTTCACGTAGGTCCAGTCTGGATTTTATCCCATCTTTAGTCTTACCTGGTATATTTAACAGAGTACCAATGATGCTATCACAGACATTTTTCTCAACGTGCATTACATCGATACAATGCCTGACTGTCAAAGAACTCCAATAAGGAAGATCCCAAAATATTGACTTCTTCTTGAATGAAGAATTGTCACTCCGTGTGGCCATACTACATTGTGATTTCTTACCAAATTCATTGACAATGTCTTTTACTCTTGCATAAACAACATCCCCTGGTATAGGTTTAGGTGCACTCCGTTCATCATTCCATCCATTGAATGCTTTGCGCTTCCTACGATACGAATGGAATTTTGAAAGAAACCTTCGATGACCAAGATTACAGTGTTGCCGCCATGTTTTAGTCTTATTGAATCAGTGTTTTCTTCACATATAGGACACACTTTAGCTCCTTTGACACTATATCCAGACAAATTCCCATATGCTGGAAAGTCATTAACAGTGCAAAACAACATAGCGTGCAAACGAAATGTCTCTCTTGCTGAAGCATCATAGGTCATCACACCTTCAGCCCAAAGTTTCTTTAAGTCATCAATCAAAGGTTCAAGATAAACATCGATATCATTTCTGGGTTGTTTAGGGCCCGATATCAACAACGACAACATAACATACTTATTTTTCATACACATCCAGGTAGGAAGATTGTATATAACAAGCATGACTGGACAAGTGCTATGTTGGCTGCTCAATGTCCCGTACGGATTCATCCCATCTGTACAAAGCCCAAGTCTTAGATTCCTATCTTCTTCACCAAATTTGGGGTACAATAGATTAATCTTCTTCCACTATGGGGAATCAGACGCATGTCGTTGGATCCCATCATTATTTTTCTTAACATCTGCATTCCACCTCAAATTCTTCGCATCTTTCGGATTTGCAAACAAGCGTTGAAACCGTGATATTATAGGTAGATACCACAACACCTTGGCAGGAGAACCAGTTTTGGACTCCCCCGAAGTCGTCAATTTATACCGTGACGCGCCACATTTTGGACAATCTTTCAAATCTACATAGTCCTTTTGAAATAATACACAATCATTCGGGCATGCGTGTATCTTCTTGGCCTCCATTCCCATTGGGCACAACATTTTCTTTACCTGATATGTTGAGATTGGCAGCTCGTTTCCTTCAGGAAGCATTTCTTTCAACAAAGTCAACAATGAAGTGAAGCTTTTGTCGCTCCATCTATTGTTAGCTTTCAACTTATACAATCTCAACACAGTGCTAAGCTTCATAAACTTAGCACAGCCTGTGTATAACGGTATCTCAGCATCATGCACAATGTTTCTAAAGATAGGAGGTGGATCGGTGTGCTCTACCCTACAACTATCCAGCATCGCATCAACGATGTCTGCTGGAACTGGTTCGTTCACATTTACGTCATCGGAGGCAATTTCTTCTTCCACCCAAGCACTGCTATCGACATCTACTGGTTTCGATTTTGAAATCTCTCCATGCCAGTGCCATTCTGTATAGCCTTGTACAATCCCATTGCACATGACATGACTTTTGATTTCCTCACCAGTGTTGACTTTCAAGTGGTTACCGCAATGCCTACATGGACAGTAGAACCTATATGTAGGTTTTTTCCTATGTTCCTCGGCAAATCTAATAAACTGATCAAGACCAAATATAAACTCTGGGGTGCAACGATTATGAATGGACATCCATGATCTATCCATTCTATGATCAGAGAAAACAAGTATATATTAGGAAACAAGTATATATTAGGAAAAGATTAGGGTATACACTTACATCCTAAGTGTATAATGTGATGTCATTCTTATATATAATAAATGTGTACCACCTATCCCATCCTTGAACACCTAATCTCACTAGTAAGTGTATAATGTGTATTGGGTTTTCAAGAAAATTTCGGCAACATTTCCCCGCTGTTCTCTAAGTACATATGTACTTAGAGAACAAACGGGGAAATGCTACCGAAATTTTCTCGAAAACCCAATACACATTATACACTTACATCCTAAGTGAGATTAGGTGTTCAAGAACAGTCCCAAACCGGGGACTATCCAAGATTTACTCCTAATGAGTCAATCTTGGATGGGTTTCTAGGCCAACAAACACAATAATAGATATCTACAATGAAGCCGAACTCCATACAAACAATATATAATTTAGTGATTGTTCATTCTAATTTATACCAATGTACAAGTAATATAAAGAACAATGATTGTTCACTTTCTAGGCCAACAAACACATGTGATCTCATTCTTATATATAATAAATGTGTACCACCTATCCCAACCTTGAACACCTAATCTCACTAGTAAGTGTATAATGTGTATTGGATTTTCAAGAAAATTTCGGCAGCATTTCCCCGCTGTTCTCTAAGTACATATGTACTTAGAGAACAAACGGGGAAATGCTACCAAAATTTTCTCAAAAACCCAATACACATTATACACTTACATCCTAAGTGAGATTAGGTGTTCAAGAACAGTCCCGAACCGGGGACTATCCAAGATTTACTCCTAATGAGTCAATCTTGGACGGGTTTCTAGGCCAACAAACACAATAATAGATATCTACAATGAAGCCGGACTCCATACAAATAGTATATAATTTAGTGATTGTTCATTCTAATTTATACCAATGTACAAGTAATATAAAGAACAATGATTGTTCACTTTCTAGGCCAACAAACACATGTGATGTCATTCTTATATATAATAAATGTGTACCACCTATCCCATCCTTGAACACCTAATCTCACTAGTAAGTGTATAATGTGTATTGGATTTTCAAAAAAATTTCGGCAGCATTTCCCCACTGTTCTCTATGTACATATGTACTTAGAGAACAAACGGGGAAATGCTACCGAAATTTTCTCAGAAACCCAATACACATTATACACTTACATCCTAAGTGAGATTAGGTGTTCAAGAACAGTCCCAAACCGGGGACTATCCAAGATTTACTCCTAATGAGTCAATCTTGGACGGGTTTCTAGGCCAACAAACACAATAATAGATATGTACATGTTAGGGTTTCATCACAATTTATGTTAGGGTTTCATCAATGTTAGTGTTTAATCAAATCAAATTAGGATGCTAGAATGGACAAGTTTAAATCAAATTAGGGTTTAAATCAAATCAAACACGACCGTGGCTGTGTTGGCCTACCACGGCCGTGCTGCCCAGCACGGCCGTGGTAGGCCATTCTTCTCAGTTCTCAGTGAAAGAAGTAGAACACTAACTAGTCTTAGGTTTTGAAGTCAGAGCAGCAAGCAGAGCAGAGCAGCGGGCGGCAAGGAAGAAGACAAGGAAGAAGGTGCTACGGCTAATACCTTGTGAGCAGCGGAGGCAAGCAAGAAGACAACGCCGCAGTAGGGCGTGAGCAGGGAGGAAGGAGCGGGCGGCGGCGGCGCAAGGAGGAAGGCGGCGGGCGGCGGCGGCGACGCAGAGCAGCAGCAGGGATCGTCGGCGGCGAGCGAGAAGCAGCAGGCACCAGGCACCAGGCGGCGATTTTGGGAGAGCGGCGACGAGCAGTGCACAGGAGAATCGATGAAACAGGAAGAAAGGGGGAAGAGTCGGGTGATCGGGCCTCTATTAAGTTGGTCAACGGCGTCGGTTATCTAGGACAACCGATGCCTATTATCTTCAGCGTCGGTTGATCGTAATAACCGACGTCCAATTAGACAATCTTTACCCCAAATTAATTGGCGGGAACTATTATCAGCGTCAGTTATCCAAGGATAACCGACACCGAAAGTGGAACTTTTCGCACAAAATTTCATTTCACATAGGCGTCGGTGAATTGTTAAACAACCGACGTTGTATGTGACCCAGATTTTTTTCGCTCGAAAATTGGAGTTCGCGGGCGCCTTTAGGCGTCGGTTGGTTACACTCAGCCGACACTGAATACAAAGCAGTACCCGTGTCTGGCTGGTCTTCGAATATAGACGTCAGTTTGCATAAATAACCGATGCCGAATATTATAGGCGTCGGTTGTCCGAAATAACCGACGCCCAGAAAAGCGAAACTGAACGCTATTTATGTAGTAGTGATATTCTCTCTTCTTTGCCAAAAAGTTGGGATAGTTTTATCTAAAAAGAAGACAAAACTTTGTAAACCTAAAATAGAATTCTTAGGACTAATATTAGATTCTAGTGGAATAGAATTACAAGAACATATCATAGAAAAAATCAGTAAGTTTCCAGAAAATCTTGAAGATAAAAAACAACTTCAAAGATTTTTGGGATGTTTAAATTATGCAGAACAATTCATAGAAAACCTAGAAAAACATAGAAATCCTCTACAAAAATTATTTAAAAAGAATTCTATCTTTATTATTACAGAAGAACTTAAAAACTATGTTAGATTTATAAAACAAAAATAATAATAGTTTGTGATGAATATAAAATAGATTATTTTCATGCATTCATAGATAGTGGAGCAGACACTTGTATAGAAGGAAAATAATGTTTTCCCAAACACTATATTACAACATTACTTGTAATATATAGAATATACTTTATAGGAAAAATACACGTGTTAACACAAGGAGTGAAAAAACCTAAAAAAATAATAGGAAATTATATTATTACTTGCCCTCCATTTTACACACCTGATTTTGCACAACAAGATATCTTATTAGGAAACAATTTTACAAACAAATTTGAACTATATGTGCAACATAAACTATATATATATACTTCTTAACATCATGTAACCATTCGATTATGAAAAAAAATTCAGACAACATATAAAAGACATAAAATTATTTTTGCAATAAGCGTGGTGAGCATTATAATAAAGAAAAAGAGCAACCAATATCTGGAAAAATAATTGCGCAATTAAATATGCAAACTATTTAAACATTATTTGAAAAGAATTATAGTGAGAATCCATTAGCTTTATAGAATATTAACCAAGAATGGGCTACTATAGAACTAATATATCCCATGAAGATAATAAGGGTCAAATCAATGAGATATAATGCTATTGAAATAGAAGAATTTAGAACTCAATAACAAGAGTTAGAAAAAATTATAGCTTATATAAAAATCTACAAGTCCTCACTCTAGCTCAGTATTTATTGTGAGAAATCAGGCTGAGATAAAGAAAGAAAAAGTGAGAATGGTGGTCAACTACAAACAGTTAAACCAATATACAAAATTTGATAGATAATTTCTACCTCATAAAGAAACACTAATAAATATGATAAGAGGAAAACATATATATTCTAAATTTGACTGTAAATCAAGATTTTACCAAATAAGATTAGATGAAAAAAGTATACCACTAACAACATTTAGTACTCCGTAAGGTCACTATGAATGGAAAGTAATTCCCTTTGGGTTAAAAAATGCCCCACAAATATATCGAAGAAGAATGGATAAGATATTTGAACCCTACAACTCATTATGTCAAGTATATGTAGATGACATTTTAATAGCCAGTAATAATGAAGAAGAGCATTTTAAACATCTGAATATATTCTCTCTTCTTTGCCAAAAAGTAGGGATAATTTTATCTAAAAAGAAGACAAAACTTTGTAAAACTAAAATAGAATTCTTAGGACTAATATTAGATTTTAGTAGAATAGAATTACAATAACATATCGTAGAAAAAATCACTAAGTTTCAAGAAAAAGTTGAAGATAAAAACAACTTCAAAGATTTTTGGGATGTTTAAATTATGTCGAACAATTCATAGAAAACCTTACAAAACTTTGAAATCCTCTACAAAAATTATTAAAAAAGAATTCTTTCATTATTATGATAGAAGAACTTATAAACCATGTTAGATTTATAAAAGAAAAATGTAAAATTTTACCAAGACTACTTCATTTAGAAGGAGATAATTTAATAATAGAAACATATGATTCAGAAGAATTTTGGGGAGCGGTTCTAAAGAAAAAAGATGGAAAACTATAAAAAATATGTAGATACATTTCAAGATAATTTATAGATACTAAAAAAAGATATCATTCCAATGAAAAAGAATTATTAGTGCTTAAAAAAGGAATTAAGAAATTTGCCTATTTTCTATTACCTAAAAAATTTATAGCAAGGGTAGATAATACCCAAGTAAAATTATTTATGAAAAATAACTTACCATCCCACCTGAATATAAATGATTAAGTAGATGGAAAACATTTTTTACAGAATATAATTTTGATATCGAGGTTATCAAAGGAGAAACTAACTTTATTCCAGATTTCTATTCCAGAGAATACAATGGAGGAAGTTGATAAGAAACTTGCAGAATTTTCAGAATGACTACAACTTTGTTGTAGAATACTACAAGAAAATTTTGAAGATATGATCAAATTAATAAAAAAAGCAAGATTGTATTATTAACAATATTGAAGAAATTAACAAGATATTGCAGGAATTTTAGCAAAGTTGGACATCTTCAGAAGAGAAATAGCTTCGAAAGCAGCAAACAATGAAAAATAAAAGGTAAAAGACCAATAGATATATCACTTGAAATCTCAGATGCAATCAGTAGCCTAAAAACTACTGATGAAAATACAAGCCAGAAGGGAAGAGATAGCATCTATAAAATAGCAAAAACTAGCCTCACAGTAGAAAATACAATCTCCTTGGAGAAAGATCATAGCCTAATGGCCAGAAGTAGTTTTCAAACTGCCAAAACTAGTCTATTTACCGAAGGAAATATCTCTTCAGAAAATAGGTCCCGCCTCATAGTGGAAAATATTATCTCTTCAGAGAAAGAATCATGCTTAACAACGGATAATATTAAACTGATGTCCAAAAAGATTTTTAAATTTAGGGAATCTCAGATTGAGTAGAGGAAAGTGATCTGCAGTTAAATCTTATAGCATTTTCAGAAAATGTTAAAATGAGTACAAATCTCTACTTGAGATTTTGTATAATTTGAAAACTTCATAAACTTGCTATCCAGATCACATAGGAATTTATCCTAGAGTTAACTTTAACCAAGGAGCTAATCCAAGAATAATCACAGATTGTTTCAGAATAGGAGTAGTAAATCTCATATATCTAAGTAATGATTTCAGAGAAATGCAGGGACTTCCTCAAGATATAATAAAGGCAGTCAGAGAATTCAAGAATAACAGTTTGCAAGTAAAACCTACCAATGATTTTTATATTAAAGTATTCCCAACAGCAGAAGACTGGGGAAATTAAAGAATTTCAATACAGTTCATTGGATTCGGATAGGAGTATCTTCTCCAGACTACATTAAAGAAATTGAAGACATTCGTCAAACATTTGAAAGAGAAAAGATAGATGAAGAATTCATCAAAGTTAGAAGAGAATTGGGACTAAAGGTCCTTTGTCAAGTTTAAGAAAAATTAATAAATGATAATCGAAGCAGGTTACACAAAGATTCAGATAAAATGGTTATTATTTCAACAACAAGAAGATCCAATACAGTGATGAAAATCAATATAGAAAGAGTTCTAAAAAAGATAGAGAATGGACAGATAAGATCGAGTCATAGATGTCATTAAATATTTTGTTGTCTAAGAAAACATGAAGGAAATACTTGCCAAGCATGTCTAGACAAAATGGAACAAGATACTAAAAGTAGTACTAGTAGTCGATGATGTCATCCATGACAACTACAAACAATAATGAAGACCGAAATGTCAGCCACGACGTCAACAAACAATGAAGAATGAAAGGCCCTCAAGTAACCAAATGAACGATGGAGAACAAAAAAAATGAAAGACACTCATTGTGCCAAGTGTATGACTGAAATGTAGGAGTTATCTCAATGTAAGCATAATGTAAGAAGGGGTTTTTTATATAAACCCTCTAGTATTATGTAAGAGGTACATTGAATAGACCGAGTGCCGATAGGAAGTATAAGTGTCTCTTCTATATTGCTACCACTATGTAATAATATCAATCCTATAAAATAAAGAAGTGTGATGGCTCTTAAGTTTCTATCTAGAAATTCCCATTTCATGAAGATCCCACACTAAACCTCTTTACTGAGGAAGCTAAGCTTAGTGAAAAAGAATTTTGTTTGTACTACTATAGCGTAGAAAGTAACTGTGTCACCTTTTACACCCCCCTCCCCATAACATCTTTAGTAGTCGAGAGTTCATCTCTCCCACACTTTATTCAGGAGGCCATTTAGTCCATCCATCTAGCAAGCAAAACATGAGCAAAGATTTCTGGATGCAAGGCTATATGATAAAAGCACGGAGTTTGAGATCCATAACGTCTATGTCTAAGGATTGCCTCTCTAAGAAATCATTGAGAGAGGATCGAATGATACTGAAGAAGGTCAGAAGTAAGGTGGGAAACATAGGTACACAAAATCTATTTTCTTGTTATAGTACATTTTTAAATTTAGGGTATCTCAGATTGAGCATGAAAGTGATTTGCAGTTAAATCTTACAACATTTTTAGCAAAATGTGAAAATGAGTACAAATCTCTACTTGAAATTTTGTATTATTTGAAAACTTTAGAAACTTTCTATCCATATCACATAAGAATTTATCCTAGAGTTAACTTTAACCAAGGAGCTGATCCAAGAATAATCAGAGATTGTTTCAGAAGAATACCAAGAAGAAGTAGGAAACTTCTTGCAAGATTTATTATTAGATAGAAGATTATTCAATAAAATATGAAGTAATGAGCTAAAATTAGAAAATTCATATGGGTTTAAAAAATCATTCCTTGATAAGATTACTCAAAGAAAACATATCCTATATTATGGAATTACTAATAAACAATTGCCTATGCAAATTAAATACACTAAAAATAAAATAAACATACCCTTACTTCGTAAGGAAGAGTTAATGAGAAAAATGGAAAAAATAAAAGATAAATTAAAAATAGGATGGATACATATAGGCGCACTACAAATGATTATTAAAGAAACCTTTAGAGAAGGAATAGACTCTTCAATTAATATTGTATTAAGGGATAATACAATAAATGATAGAAAAGATACAACACTAGGAATATTATAAGGAAACCTAAGTCATAAAAATTAATATTTAATATTTATCCGAAGATAAGTGTAAATATTAGAGATAATAATATGAATAGAACTTTAAGTTTGATACAAGATTTTTGAAGAGAAGAATTTATGAAAAAGGGATCTATACCATATTATATAACTTATATGATTAGCTATGCTCTAAGCAATACACATCATTCTAAATTTTTTTGAAGATAAAGATATTATAGTACTCACTAATTTATTTAGAGAATTAGGAAAGATCACAAGACTAGAGATAATCTCAGAAATAGAAATACCAAAAAATATGAATATAGATGTCTCTGAAAAACCTTTAGTAATAGAGAATAGAATCCCAAGAAGAATTGATTATGAAGGAAACCAATTACAAATAAAAAAGGGAGATAGGATAGAATAAGTAAGAGCAAGCATGGATAGATACAATGGGAACCTAAGACCAATATTAAGAAATTAAATAGAACATCAAGTTTGAGAATCCTAGTAGATAATAGAAATACTAGAAATTACAAGTTACATGGAAAATATTTCAATGGAAGAGAATAATTTTATCTCTTTTATATGTTGTCTGAACTCTTTTTATCATAATCCAATGGTTACATGGTGTTAAGAATTTTATATATAGTTTATGTTGCACATATAGTTCAAATTTGTCTGTAAAATTGTTTCCTAATAAGATATCTTGTTGTGCAAAATCAGGTGTGTAAAATGGAGGGCAAGTAATAGTATAATTTCCTATTATTATTTTAGGTTTTTTCACTCCTTGTGTTAAAGCATGTGTTTTTCCTGTAAAGTCTATTCCATATATTACATGTAATGTTGTAATATAGTGTTTGGGAAATCATTGTTTTCTAGCTATACAACTGCCTACTCCACTATCTACGAATGCATGAAAATATTCTATTTTATATTCTTCATAGACTATTCCCACAGTTATATATATACTGTGTCTACTAGTCATTTGGTTCTTTTTTTAGAAATATTCATTATTATTATGAGTAAAATATAATTCATCTCTTTTTAATGAGAAAGGTTCTATCTGTTCTAGTCTACTCATTCCTAGAATAATTTCTATGTCATCATTAAGAGTGTCTGATTGTATGAAGAGTGTTACATCTATTTTAATATTTTGTATTTCAATCAGAACGATTGCTTGGTGTGTTACTACATGCTCTTGTCCATCAAAATTTGTATAAGCATATGTGGATCCTATAGGTATTTTTTCCATATAAAGTATCATTCCTTCTTGTATAAAGGAAGCTCCTGCTCCTGAATCTATCAATATCTTAGTCATGCTCCAATCCCTTCCATTGAAATATTTTCCAAGAAACTTGTAATTTCTAGAATTTCTATTATCTGCTAGGATTCTCAAACTTGATGTTCTATTTAAATTTCTTAATATTGGTCTTAGTCTCCCATTATATCTATTCATTCTTTCTCTTACTTCTTCTATCCTATCTCAAATTGTTATTTGTAATTGGTTTCCTTCATAACCAATTCTTCTTGGGATTCTATTCTCTGTTACTAGAGGTTTTTCAGAGACATCTATATTCATATTTTTTGGTATTTCTATTTCTGAGATTATCTCTAGTCTCATGATCTTTCCTACTTCTCTAAATAAATTAGGGAGTACTATAATATCTTTATCTTGAAATTTTTCAAAAAGATGTGTATTGTTTAGAGCATAGGTAATGATATAAGTTATAGAATATGGGATAGATACCTTTTTTTATAAATTCTTCTCTTTGAAAATTGTGTATCAAACTAGAAGTTCTGTTGATATTATTATCTCTAATATTGACACTTATCTTAAAATAAATATTAAATATTAATTTTTTATGACTTATATTTCCTTGTAATATTCCTAGTGTTGTATCTTTTCTATCATTTATTCCAAACTATCACTTTCTTTTTCTTGTACACATCCAACATTTTTGAAATCTTTTAAAGCCCTATATGTTAATGTAACACATTGAATTGCATTAGTAAATAGTCATGTCATAACATATGTTAACAAATATAAATATAAAAAATTTCTCATATATATAATGGCCTTTTCAAATCATGTCACGAACGGTCAAATTTGTTCCCCTTAGAATCTAGATAATAAATAGTCAACGTCTATTGTCCATTAATACAATATTAATTAGAGAGTCTATTCCTTCTCTAAAGGTTGCTTTAATCATCATTTGTATTGCCCCTATATGTATCCATCCTATTTTGGATTTATCTTTTATATTTTCCATTCTTCTCATTAAGTCTTCCTTACAAAGTAAGGGTATGCTTATTTTATTTTTAGTGTATTCAATTTGCATAGGCATTTCTCTATTAGCAATTCCATAATATAGGATATGTTTTCTTTGAGTAATCTTATCAAGGAATGATGTTTAAACACATTTGAATTTTCTAATTTTAGCTCCGTACTTCGTATTTTATTCAATAATCTTCTATCTATCAATACATCTTGTAAGAAGTTTCCTACTTCTTCTTGGTATTCTTCTATTATTTCTTGTTCAGTCTGATTCGATATCTGAGAAATAATAGATTGGTCTATCTGATTGCACATCATCAATTGCTTGAACAAATTCAAGAATATTTTCTAATTCTGACAGTTCTTCGAATTGTTTTTGATTAATTTTATCTGATCTTTTATTTGGACATTTGTTTTTATAATGTCCTTTTTCTTTGCATATAAAACATGTGCATTCTTTCGGATTTATGTTTTTACACTTTTTCTTCTATAATATTTCTTTTTGGATTTTGGTTTCAAACCAAATCTTTTCTTCTTTTTAAATATGTATTTATTTGATTTATTATATCTTCTAGATTCACATCCTATTGAGACAGGGTGAGTTAACGTTGAACAACATAGGCCTTTATTACTACTTTATGTGTTTTTCTATTTACCCAGCCTACTTAGCTCATGTGGTAGGCACGGTGTCCCCCTCCGGGGGGAACCCAGGTTTGAGCCCCATGATAAGTGATGTATTTACCACCAGCCAGCTATCCGGGCTATGGCTGGGCAAAGGATGCGGGGGCAGCATGTAAAGGTTGTCATTATCCTTTTTCTTTCATTTTTAAGAATTCAATACGTCCTCCTAGAGTATCCTCTCTCTGTCCTATATATTGAGGATATAATTGCATCGCTTTGAATCCTCAGGGGTCTGGAATTTTTGCATAAATAGGTTTAACAAACTTTTATTTGTCATATTTTCTCTATCTGTTCTATCGAATGATTTATAAAAATACTCTTCAAAGTTGCATATGTAGTCATCTATTAGATACATATCACATAACTTCAAGTTGTATATAAGAAAAGTAAATCTTTGTTTTTCTTTTGCTTTTTCTACATCTTTATTTGTATTCCAAGTTTCTCCTAAGAATTCTCTTCGTAATTCATTTTCATAATTATTTACTACATGTGCTAAAGTTGTTGCGGTTCCTTTAACAACTTCCTTATCATTTTCTATTAATCCTTGCCACCAATCTAACTCTATTCCTTGAAAGGTTAGATGATAAGATCTTACTGTTGTATCTATATCATAACTTTGTGCTATAACAGCTAAATAGGTGACTTTTTCCCATCTCGTTATGGCTTCATCTATGTTTCTTACACAATTGAGGTTTAAGTATATTCCATTTGGTTCAATGTATTCTTGATTCATATAGTCAACTGGGGTTTCAAATGTTAAATTTTTAGGTTTCCTATCTAACGACCAATTTATTCCCTCATATCTATTTCCATATGTGGGTTTTTCTTCTAAAACTCGACTCAAACCAATATCTTGAACCTCGTTGTTCTGGAGTTTCATTTCTGTTTGATTATGCAGTAGGAGTTGTAGTAGGTATAGGTGTTTCTAGTCAACTATTTGATGCTTCTCCTTCTATAGATTTAATATTTATAAATCTAGCTTTCTCAGAAAGTCTAACTATTTCTTGTCTTAAGCTATCTAATTCTTCCGCGCTAGCATCTAAGTATCTATTTTCAATTGTTCAATTTTTAAATCATCTTTTTCTTCTATCTGAAATGGACATAAGCTTTTTTCATTTCCACTCGTATCGAATAAATTTATTTTAGGCATATATTCTCTATTTTATTTTTCTATAAGATATTCAATCATTCTTTGCAATTCTTCTATCATTTTTTGAATTCTTTTAAATTTTTTTGAATTATTTTCATGTACTTATACCTCTAATTTATATAGATCTTAATCTATATTTACTTCAAATTCAATATCTAGGGCTTCATATATATCATTATCTGAATAATATTCTTGATTTATATGATTTTCTTCATTTCGTTTTTTAAACATTTGTTTTAAAGAAATTAAATATATTTTTGAGATAAAAACATGGCTCCGATACCATTTATGGATACCTACTCAAACATTTCAGATACCTACTCGAACTAAAATGCCATCTTTGAGTATTATTTCTCATTTAAAAAAGTTTTTAAGAACATTCTTTTTATTGCCTCATTTTCTCTTTGGGAAACTAAATTCTTAGCTACTAAAGAATTATGTCCTGAGTACTATAACAAGAAAATAGAGTATGTGTACCTGTGTTGCCTACCTTGCTTCCGACCTTCTTCAATATCATTCGTTCATCTCTCAACGATTTCTAAGAGAGGCAATCCTTAGGCATTGACGTTCTGGATCTCAAACTCCTCACTTTTATCCTATAGCCTTGCATCAAGAAATCTTTGCTCATGTTTTTCTTGATAGATGGATGGACTAAATGGCCTCTGGGATAAAATGTGGGAGAGATGAACTCTTGACTACTGAAAATGTTATGGAGGGGGGTGTAAAAGGTCACACAATTACTTTCTACGCTATAGTAGTACAAACAAAATTCTCTTTCACTAAGCTTAGCTTCCTCAGCGAAGAGGTTTAGTGTGGATTCTTCATGAAATGGGAATTTCTAGATAGAAACTTAAGATCTATCTCTCTTCTTTATTTCATAGGATCGATACTATTACAGAGTGTTAGAAATATAGAAGAGACACTTATACTTCCTATCGACACTCGCTCTATTTGATTGGCCTCTTACATACTACTAGAGGGTTTATATAGACACCCCCTTCTTACATTATGCTTGTGTTGAGATAACTCTTACATTTTAGTCGTACACTTGGCACAACGAGTTTATTTCATTTTTCTTTTATTCTCCATCATTCATTTGGTTACTTGAAGGCCTTTCATTCTTCATTGTTTGTTGACATCATGGATGATGTTTTGGTCTTTATTATTATATGTAGTCATCAGGGATGACATCATCGACTACTAGTGATGCATCTAGTATCTTGTTCCATTTTTTCTAGACATTCTTGGAAAATCTTTCCTTCATGTCTTCTTAGATGAAAAAATATTTACTGACAACTATGACTAGATATTATATGTCCATTCTCTATATATTTTAGAAATGTCTCTAAATTGATTTTTATCACTGTATTGGATTTTCTTGTTGTTGAAATAATAATCATGTTATCTGAATCTTTGTGTAACCATCTTCGATTATCTTCTATTAATTTTTCTAATACCTGGCAAAGGACCTTTAGTCCCAATGCTCTTCTAACTTTGACAAATTCTTCATCTATCTTTTCTCTTTCAAATGTCTGACGAATGTCTTCAATTTCTTTAATGTATTCTAGAGAAGATACTTGATATCTGAATGCAATGAACTAGATTGAACTTCTTTAATTTTTCCCAATGTTCTACTGCTGAGAATACTTTAATATATAACACACTGGTAGGTTTTACCTGCAAACTGTTATTCTTGAATTCTCTGACTGCCTTTATTATATTTGAGGAAGTCCCTAAATTTCTCTGAAATTATAACTCAGAGATAGTTTTATCTAAAAAGAAGACAGAACTTTGTAAACTTGAAATGGAATTCTAAGACTAATATTAGATTCTAGTGGAATAGAATTACCAGAACATATTGTAGAAAAAATCACTAAGTTTCTAGAAAAACTTGAAGATACAAAACAACTTCAAAGATTTTTGGGATGTTTAAATTATGTAGAACAATTCATAGAAAACCTAGCCAAACTTAGAAATCCTCTACAAAAATTATTAAAAAAGAATTCTATCTTTATTTTTATAGAAGAACCTATAAACCATGTTAGATTTATAAAATAAAAATGTAAAATTTTACCAAGACTAGATCTTCCTTTAGAACGGGACGATTAAATAATAGAAATAGATGCTTCAGAAGAATTTTGGGGAGCAGTTCT
Organism: Alisma plantago-aquatica; assembly: GCA_963693085.1. NCBI lineage: Eukaryota > Viridiplantae > Streptophyta > Magnoliopsida > Alismatales > Alismataceae > Alisma > Alisma plantago-aquatica. The sequence goes on along the minus strand of OY856412.1, from coordinate 1,131,929,695 downwards.
TAAGAAAAAAGATGGACAACTAGAAAAAAATATGTAGATACACTTAAGGATCATTTACAGATACCAAAAAAGATATAATTCCAATGAAAAAGAACTATTAGCACTTAAAAAGTAATTAAGAAATTTGCCTATTTTCTATTTCCTAAAAAAATTATAGCAAGGGTAGATAATACCCAAGTAAAAGCTTTTATAAAAAAATAACTTACCATCCACACCCGAATATAAACGATTCAGCAGATGGCAAAAAAAAATTACAGAATATATTTTTCATATTGAGGTTATCAAAGGAGAAACTAACTTTATTGCAGATTCCCTTTCTATAGAATACAATGGAGCAAGTTGATAAGAAAATTGCAGAATTTTTAGAAAGACTACAATTTAGTTGTAGAATACTATAAGAAAATTTTGAAGATATGATCGAATTAATAAAAAAGAAAGATAGCATTATTAACAATATTGAAGAAAATAAACAAGATATTGCAGGGATTTTAGCAGACTTGGACATCTTCAGAAGAGAAATAGCTTTGGAAGCAGCAAACAAAGACAAAATAAAAGGTAAAAGACCAAAAGATATATCACTTGAAATCTCAGATGCAATCAGTAGCCTAAAAACTACTGATGAAAATGAAAGCCAAAAGGCAAGAGATAACAGCTTTAAAATTGCACAAACTAGCCTCACGGAAGAAAATACAATCTCCTTGGAGAAAGATCATAGCCTAACAGCCAGAAGCAGATTTCAAACTGCAAAAACTAGTTTATTTACCGAAAAAAATATCTCTTCAGAAAATAGCTCCCGCCTCACACCAGAAAATATTATCTCTTTAGAGAAAGAATCCCGCTTAACAGTGGATAATATTAAACCGATGCCCGAAAATATTTTTAAATTTAGGGTATCTCAGATTGAGCAAGAAAGTGATTTGTAGTTAAATCTTATAGCATTTTCAGCAAAATGTGAAAATGAGTACAAATCTCTACTTGAGATTTTGTATAATTTGAAAACTTCAGAAACTTGCTATCCACATCACACATGAATTTAATCTAGAGTTAACTTTAACAAAGGAGTTGAGCCAAGAATAATTAGTGATTGTTTCATAATAGGAGTAGTAAATCTCATATATCTGAGAAATTATTTCAGAGAAATTGATGGACTTCCCCAAGATATAATAAAAGCAGTCAGAGAATTCAAGAATAACAGTCTGCAGGTAAAACCTACCTGTGAGTAATATATTAAAGTATTCTCAATAGCAGAAGACTGGGAAAAATTAAAGAAGTTCAATCCAGTTCATTGCATTCAGTTAGAAGTATCTTCTCTAGATTACATTAAAGAAATTGAAGACATTCGTCATGCATTTGAAAGAGGTAAGATAGATGAAGAATTTGTCAAAGTTAGAAGAGCATTGGGACTAAAGGTCCTTTGCCAGGTATTATAAAAATTCATAAATAATAATTGAATCTGGATACACAAAGCTTCAGATAACATGATTATTATTTCAACAATAAGAAGATCCAATCCAGTGACAAAAATCAATTTAGAAATATTTTCAAAAAAGATAGAGAATGGACATATAAGATCCAGTCACAGATGTTAGCAAATATTTTGTTGTCTAAGAAGACATGAAGAAAAGATGTGCTACACATGTCAATACAAAATGGAACAAGATACTAGAAGCAACACTAGTAGTCGATGATGTCATCCGTGACGATTACAAGCAATAATGAAGATCAAAACATCAGCCATGACGTCAACAAGCAATAAAGAATGAAAGGCCCTCAAGTAGCCAAAATGTACGATGAAGAAAAAAAGAAAAATGAAAGACACTCGTTGTTCCAAGTGAACGACTAAAATATAAGAGTCATCTCAACACAAGCATAATTTAAAAAGGGAGTGTCTATATAAACCATCTAGTTGTATGTAAGAGGCACATCAAATAGAGCATGCATCGATAGGAAGTATAAGCGTCTCTTCTATATTTCTACCACTATGTGATAGTATTGATCCTAGGAAATAAATATTAGTGATAGCTCTTAAGTTTCTATCTAGAAATTTCCATTTCATGAAGAATCCACACTAAACCTCTTTGCTGAGGAAGCTAAGCTGAAAGAGAATTTTGTTTGTACTACTATACCGTAGAAAGTAAGTTTGTGAACTTTTACACCCTCTCTCCATAACATATTCAGTAGTCAAGAGTTAATCTCTCCCACACTTTATCCCAGAGGCCATTTAGTCCATCCATCTATCAAGCAAAACACGAGCAAAGATTTCTAGATGCAAGGCTATAGCATAAAAGTGAGGAGTTCGAGATCTAGAATGCATATGTCTAAGGATTACCTCTCTTAGAAATTGTTGAGAGAGGATCAATTGATACTAAAGAAGGTCCGAAGCAAGGTGGGAAACATAGGTACATAGACTCTATTTTCTTGTTATAGTACTCGAAACACAATTCTTTAGTAGCTAAGAATTTCGTTTCCCAAAGAGAAAATCAGGCAAAATCCAAAATGAATAGGCTCAAAAGCTTTCCTAAATGAGAAATAGTACACAAAGATTATCAAGAAAATCCATTTCATCTAAGGAAACCTACAACACCCGTAAGGGCAATTCGAGTAGGTATCCAATGCAATACACACAAACAAAGAATATAATTCAAAATTTTAAGCATAAAAGAACCGAACCGCTAAACACTAATGGAATATATATATATATATATATATATATGTATGTATATGTATGTATATATATATGTATGTATATGTATGTATATATATATATATATATATATATATTTATATATATATGTATGTATGTGTATATATATGTATATATATATATGTATGTATATGTATATGTATATGTATATGTATGCATTGACCTAAAAGCGAGTTTTCATGGTGGATGTATAGCATGGTTATGGCCAATAACCCTAATTATTTGCATATGGTGGTTGCATGTTTATTTTCTATTCTATCTCGATTTGCATACTGAGCATCTATCTTATTTTCAATTATAAAAGTATTATTCTTTCCTTCCTTTGCTCCCCTCCAATGTAACTCGAGCTTTCTCTATAATTATGTTATAGTAGGATAGATTTTTTTTCTTATTATAGCGATGAAAAAGATGCTCAGACCAGGAAAACTGACCATCATAGAAACGAGTCGATCGGCTATAGGAACGAGAAGGAGCAGGACAAACCCAACTGATCGGATGGTGGACCTGACCTATCGACTGGAGGACCCCAAAAATAGTGGACCGTAGACCAGGTGAAATGACCAACTGACCGGCCAAGAGGTGATCTGATCGGTTCAAGGGTTGAACTGATCAACCCATATTGGAAAGCACATATCTTCATCAATGATACGTTTATGCATGAGATGTAGACCCAAGGTCATTGTAATTCCTTGTGGCTGCAAAGAATTACATTAGAATGGCCATAACCATCATTTTTTGTTTACTACTTCTGTTGTGGGATATAGCATGTGCATGATACATACTATATATATGTAGTGATTGGATAAGGTATATGTAAATACAAACTCCCTCAAATAATATATTCAGTCTTAGATGCTTTCCATAAGCAACACACATGAAAAGCTTCATTGACCAAGCATAGGTTTCACCCAAGTGAGGTGTGTCATCCATCTCTTGGAAGTGTGATGGTATATATGTAGATTCTGGCCAAGCAGGGTACATATCTATTGTGTTGGATTTTAGGTCAGGCTTAATGGGTGTCCTTATAGGATTAAACACCAACATCATACAAATGAATATGTCAAGGAGTTGAGCATATCATATACCTAAGAGTTCTATATGATGAAATTGGAAAAGTTGCCTACCTTAATAATTGACTATGGATGTTGGCACTAGTCTGGTAATAGTTGAGTTATTTTGGATCATTGCTCACTATAAGTTTGCATACCATAATCTTCTGAATTGAAATAGAGGAATATCAATTTGAATGAAAGAGTGAGAGTAATAATTAATTAAATATCATTAAATATTATTCAAATCAAATCAAAAGATTTTTGACAAGAAGCAAAATTTTCTCTTGTAGAATTAAATGAAAATCAAATCATTATTGCTATTGGTCCTTAGGAAGGACAAACTTCATGTAACAAATTTTCGTGACTATTTTTGGAGTTTAAGAAAGGTCCTCAATGAAGAGTGCAAGCTCTATGTCCTAGAAACACCAGTGCTAGAAATACATGCTCCTTATGTGCCTAGGGCTCAAGTGGATGCTTACTAGAAGCATAACAATGATGCCTTAGCTACAAAGCACCTTATGCTAAGATGCATGAACTATGAGTTGCATGAGCAATGTGAAGAAATGTGGATTCTTAGGAATGTGAACCATTATCTCACAAAGAAAGAAAGGTACAATATTTTAAAGGCACTCTTTGAGTGTAAGATGATAGAGGGAGACATAATGGAAAACCATGTGCTTAATATGATTGGACATGTAGATCATCTAGAAGAACTGAGATTCTCTTTGAGCTAAGAGTTGGCCACAGATATATTTTACAATCATTTCCTGATTCATATAACCATTTTGTTGAGTGATATCACTTGAACAATATGTTCAGACCGCTGTCAGATTTTCTTGGCATGCTCATAAATGCTGAAGCAAGAATGAAGAAGGACAAATCCATGATGGGGATCAGCGGAGTCAAATCCAAGGATGAAAGCAAGTCCATGAAGAGTTCTAAGGCTAAGTGATGCACCAAATAATTTTCATTTTCACATGCTATTTATTATGGACTTTTATGCACTTATTGTTCATTCTCATATTAATTTGTGCATTATTTATTATCATTATCATGTGACACTTAATTGCATAACATAAGTGTATTTTTAATGTTCCTATTATATTCTTTATTATTTGGAAGCTTATTTTCACTTTTTGTGAATTTCAAGTGAATCTACACAAGACTACACAGCTCGATACTACCAAAATTTCTTTCAGTGGTACTGATACTTGCTCAAAAAGGAACATATGAAATAAAAATAACTCGGAAATACCAACTAAGGAAGTTGATACTATCAACAACCACATAGTAAGGATTCAGAAAATATCAAAAAATTTCTATACTATCAACATCAACTCACTAGTATCAAAAACTACATAGGCGACTGCAACTATCGAAGGTGTCTTTTATACTAACCCTAGTCGGTAGTATTGACTCAATAGGATCATGCAGATCTGAATATCATGTTTGATCTGACGGTCGGCAATTAATGACACCCTAAGTCACTTCTATGACCAAGGGGGATTTTGTCCAAACCTAGGTATCTCGTTCTATTCCATTGTACGACGGCCGAGAGTAAGGAGAAGAGAGAGTGGAGAAGAACATCTCATTCCTAAAGATTTGGGCATCCCCAGTGGACGGATTTGCAGCCCGAGGTTAGCAAACTAGCACATTCATGTGAGGGATTCATCCATACCGTTTCCTTTAGGGGTTCTTTTAGTTCTCTAATGTTCCCCACATTTTTCTTCTTCTCTCTTATGTAATTCACAATGGAAATTATGCTAGATAGATCCCCTTGTTCTTTAGGACCCGAGAGTAGTCTGATCATGCATTATAATTGACTATTATGCATTAATATATCTTTTTCTCTTAATTTTTTAACATAATTCTATGAGAATGTCACGAATTATCCATGCTTGATCTCCATAGGTAATTATTTTAGATCTTTAATTGCTTAAAGTGAGGGAATACAGGTTGGAAAACGCATATAATTACATATTTTATATCGAACCTTGAGAAAGAGGCTTACAAATGTGAAGAAAATAACCCAAAGTTTTTGATTAAGCACCAAACTAATAACATAATTACTAGGAGAGTGGGATTGGTATTAGGTTAAATAGTGAATTACACCATGAGAGCGAGTAATTCTTGCTACAATTCTCTTTATCCAAGGGTTAGGAGAGATAATTGTTAATGATATGATATTAATTGCAATGTTAACCGAGGTGAAACTGTAATCCTAAGGAATTCACTCCACTTGAGATTAAAACAAGTAATCTTAGATTTATTTTCTACATTATAGATAGTTAAACCTTCACTCAAAGTTTTCATCATCTTAGCTGATCACATCACAGTTAGTAGTATTATCTGGAGAGTGTTTCCCTGAGTTCAACATCTGGGAGTATTTGTGCCTATATTACATTGATACATATACTTACATTTAATGGGTGGTTAGCACATATTAAGTTTTTGGCATCGTTGTCCAGGAAATGGAAACTCCAACACTACGAGTGTTGTGATCGGCCACTCTAGGCCACAGCCATTATTTTCTTTTTATATTTACTAAATTGAATATCAAATATCATTTACTCAATGATTAGTATCCATTCTCACATTATTTTCAACAATGTTAGGTACTAGTGCATGGTGTAGACTAGAGCTCATGACTATGGAGATTTGACTCCACATGGATTTGATAGGCCTAAATTGCGTGTTCGAAAGGAGGTAGACTCAAAACGATCAAACTTTAAATTTATAACCTGAAATCCTCAAAGACCCCCACAACTTTATTATGGGGTTGAAGTAGATATACGAGGTCAAACACATGGACATGGGGCCGTTTAGGACGCTTAACGTCTCCCTCTTAAGTCAGTTAAGCCAATTGGATAGATGATAAAAGTATGGAACTAGAACTTGCCTAGCAAAATGTCATGAAATAAAATAAAATAAAGAAAAGAAAATTAAACAGAGTCCATCAGATTCTACTAATCAAAGAGAAGGAGTTCATATCTATGTAACCACAAATTGGGCAGTCTATGCACCCGTTCTTGGGCATAGACAACCCTTAGACACCCCAACAAGCAACCTATATCCAAACATAGTATGTACTATGGTATATGTTTCTGTGGGGTCATCCCACTCACTTTTGCGAAGTGTGACTAAAACCCATCAATGACATCAAACCTCAATCGAGGATGACAAATAAACACCCTATAATATTCTATATACCCTCTCAGGTCTAGAATATTTTGAGGTGCTAGGAACAGGTGTGATCTGGGCAGAACCTAGTAGTGGGACCGACCTTGCCAGGCTGAGCTCGGTCGTGCCCAGGTTTACAGTTCTACACAGATCACCGTGAACTGTCATCCTTTCAGATTTCAATCCAAACTACCATCTCTTATCTATTTCTACAATGAATCTCTCGATATAGATAGAAATAGAAGTTCAAGCAAGAAAGAGATCAACCAAACTAGCAATCATAACTAGAAAGAGAAGATAGAACAAAAACCATACTAATCTAGAATAAAACTACTTGTTTAAGGTAAAAGTACATAAACATGCCCAAAACAGGCTACATAGCCAAGAAGGAGCTCAACTAGCCATGGACAAGTATAGTTGGCATCGAGAAAAGATGGAAGAACATTATTTGTACATAAACAAAGGAGAACAATAGAAAAACGGAGAATAAAAAGAGATTTAGCCCATAGTGGAGAGGTGGCTCTCGCTCCTTAGCCTCTGTATAGGCCGGATCTCATCTTTAGGTCATCCTACTTGGTCTTCAAGACTCCTTGGCCTCCTTTCTCTTTTATTCCTCCCCGAACAGCAACTTGGTGGGTGTATGAAGGTGGAAGATGGCTGGGAAAGATTGGATATGGGTGAATGGTGGTAGAAAATGGTGGTGGATGAAAGAAAACTGGAAGGATGGATGTAGGATGAGTACTTTAGCCTTTTTGGACCTCTGAACTCTCCCACAGGGATCTGGGAACCTAAAAAATCTCAGAAACACAACGTGAAACCTCTAAATGTTTGGAACCCCTCTTCAAGTAGCGAGGGGTGGGTATTTATAAGTGAAGGCAGAGTGTATGTAATGAGTGGTCGCGTCACTTGTCCCAATCACTACACTTGTCTCAGCACAACCGTGTCGGGCTTGGAACGTTCGTGTAGGGGGTCGCGGTCGAACGGATGTCTAGGTTGAGATCTTTGTAGAATTCGAGGAAGACGTCGTGGTTGAAGAGACGTCACAGTTGACATCGGTTATTTGGTCGAGGAAGGTGTTGTGGGTGAGATAGGTGTCGTGGGATGACCCTTGTCCTTAGCAAAGCCGTGTCGGGCTCGACACGGCCATGTTGGGCATCTTGGTCAGGTCAAGTGTCGCGGTCGTGATGGATGGAAGCCTAGCTGCTGCAAAACATTATGTATTTGGGAGAAGTCTTATAGAATAGATATCTTTTCTGGTTCGGTGCCTATAATTCCCAAAATTGGCTAGTCGAGAAACTTTATCTATGAAAAGACATAAATTACTAAAAGATAAGAATATAGGGTTATTTTGGGCATATTAAGGCTATAATGACACCAAACCATAAATAGATACTTAGCATAAATGCCTAAATTTGGGTGTTATCAACCACCCCAAGCTTAAACCTTTGCTTGTCCTCAAATAAGACTATGCTCAAAGAACAAAAATATAACATCAAAATTAAGCATGGAGATGAATGCTAAGGTTAAGAAAAATAGATTAAAACATTGATTCTCCTTACCCATGTCGTTTCAGAACAAACCCCCTCTAATTGAGCACTATCCTACTAAAATAAGATCAAAGAGTGTCCATACTGTATTAAGCGAATTCACTGCAACCTATCAATACTCATGAGGGTTTGAATCATAATTATACAACATAAAAGTATTGTCACATAGGTGATCACATGGGTGATGAGCAATGAGCCACCATCATGTATTCATGTAGACCAATCAGGAACAACGCGCCTCCCACTTATTCAGGTCCTAAGAAGGAACAAAAAGAAGAAGACTCTTATGACTTTTGAGGATCCCGATATGCATCAGGTTGGCTCATTAACAAGAAACAATCCCTACAGTTCGAGCTAGTTGGCCCAGAGCAGTGAGACAAACTCCTCGTACTGCGCTCGAACCAACCCTGCTACTGGGATGATCTTATAGGTCTCCTAGAGGTTCCTAGTGACTCTCTATTGATCCTTAGGGTAGCACTACCAGGCACGACATACCCACGTTCATGAGCGCAATCAGACATTGGTAGGGTACCATCCTCAAATCTCCTAAAAGAGAAAATGATGCTCATATTTTTATTCACACTCAAGTTTTTATTTTCTGCATTCTAATTTATAGGCTTGGGTAAGAACAATTTTGATATTTTTGGGATTTTGTGGGTGACCAAGCCTCTTTTGCAATTTTTTTATTTTTCATCTTTTTGACTCAATCTAAGGTGAGAGGGCACACATACCATCAAGGAAAAATATTTAAACTTGATTATATCTTAAAACTCATCATGATCCACTTGACACATGTGCAAAACATAGTAATTATGATTCAAATATTCTTAGAGTATAGGCAAGTTTGTGAAATTGCAGCTAGGCGACTTTGATCATGCTTTAGCTATTTTCCAACAGTCTCATATCCTGGATTTGTCATTCACAAAATAGATCAAGGGAATAATGTTGTAAGCAATGAAAAAGGCACATAACCATATATTTATTACCAAACTTAAGGAAAGAGTCAATGAGCTAGTCAATCAAAAGATTAAGCAATTTTAAGATGAAAATTGTACATTAGGCACATGGATAAGCATTTAAGTATAAGATTTGCATCACATAGCCTTAATTGAAAATCTTCCAATTATAGAACAAAGTCCAATAAAATAATAAGGCAAAATTTAAATTTACTCCTAAATGCAAGAAGTAAACATGCATGCATGAAAAATGAAGAGATAGAAGGGCGAATAGCCCTACCAACCCAAGCTTAAAACTTTTCTCATACTTGAGCAAGCCTTGAACTTGAGGTAGTAGGGAAGGAAATAATGGTTGCACATTAAAGAAATTTATTAAAGTCCTAGCATGATGCATGTGTGCAAGGATATGTAAAAGCAATTAGAGGAAAGAAACTATCTAAGAAAAAAAGGAATTTATTTTAACAAAAAGAGTAAAGAAAGGAGTAAGAGAAAAGGGGGTGGTTGCCCCATGATACCGACACTGGGATCCCAATTCCTAAGTTTTGGGATCAATGTCACCTGTGTCTTGCCGATGGGGTCCGCCATGTAGGATAACAAGAAGCTGAGATCTGGGCCCTTCTTAGTATGAAGTAGAGGAATAGAATATGATGACTCAGCGAATTCATCCTAGTGCTGGAATTGTCTTGAACTACACTGAAATGAATTCTTCGGCAAATCATATTTAAGGTACCTTCCAAGATATGAACCCGAACAAGAAGTCCCTAGGATGTCGGTACAGGATGAGACAGAGAGGAGATGTTGAAAGTCTTTTGGAGGACTCCTCTCTTCTGTCTCCATGTCTAATCTTGAGGCAGGATGCTTAGAAAAATTTTTATATACAATTTGAGTCATACAATCATCTTTTGAAAAAGAAGTGTCCCCGATTGAATATGTTTGTATTTCTACAACCCCAAGCTTACCACCTTCTATGGGGTTCGGGGTATCTTCATGCTCAGTAGCTATGTTATAGTAGATTGTCCATCCTGCTCCATCGATGTCTACCAAGCCTTGTAAGGGAATGGTAGAACATGTCATCTTGTGCTACTCTAGCTCATCATCATCAGTATACCCACTGCTCCAATTTGAGTAGATGTCTTCATCATCATCATTGAACAAATTGTTCCAAACCATGATTGGTGTACAACTCAAAGTAAAGTGACAAGTCCCAATATGAGAGGTCTAGATCAACATCTAATTCAGGTTCCTCAAACTGACCTCCCTATTGTGAATTGTTTGACTGCCCTAGTGAGGATAGGAGTCATCATCATCATATAACCATTCATGGGTATGGCATGTATCTTCCTTTGGTTGATCATCTGAATCATCTCGATAAAATGAAGGGCTTCCCCAGGTGGACTGGTCTTCACAAAAATATCCTTGTGAATCCAATTGATGGTCTGAATTGGATGGTGAGGCATACTCCACTTCAACCCAAATGGAATGGTCTTGATGATTGTAGTCTTCATGGTTGCGTGATGACATTTGTAATTTTATGGTAACCAAATTGATGAGTTCTTGAAGCGTCCTGCCTTGTTCAACATCCTTATCCTGAAGCTATTGTACTTGAGTAGTAATGCTTTTAAGATCCATCAATTATGCCATACACCTCTATTGGGAACCCACTGTATCAAAGGGATGCACTTGGATGAATCCTTGTTCAACAGTTTGAAGTATACTTCTACAACGGTCTACAATTTTGATGGCTACTTGGAGCTAATGATCTTTCTTTTCTAGTAGTTGTTGAAGTGAGTCAACGTGTTCTTGGGGATGAGTAGTTGAGGAGGAGATTAGCACATTGACACTTTCTCCACCTAGCTTCACTAATATGATCAGTTCTTGATCCCATGATAATGTGGAAGTCGAGGGTTGATCGTCCATCTCCTTTGTTGGAACTTCAATATATGATGATGGTGGAGGAAAGTATAGCTCGACTAGCTATAGAGAACGACCTTCAATTTTATGCCAGCAGTCGGAACTATAGAAAAATTCAAGAGGACAGGTGGACAAGATGACCTATCTTGTAGAAGTAAGGTCCATGGATGAAGAGTATAAGAAAACAAAAACTATTCAATATATATGAACAAGTATGTACAAAACAAAACAGGAACTATGCATAAATGTACATGCTTATAAATGATAGAACAAAATCTTTAGGCGTGTAAACATGGAAAACCACATCCCGGAAACTATGCCAAAAGTTGATAGACATAAATCCCACGTATGAAAGGAGGTTGTCTCATAATGATCAAACTTTAAATTTATACCCCAAAACCTTCAAGGACCCTCGCAACTTTATTATGGGTCAAAGTAGATATACGGGGTCGAACATAGGGACGTAGGGACTTTTAAGATGCTTAAGACTCTTAAGTCAGTTAAGACAATCTGATAGCTAATAAAAGTATGGAAATAGAACTAGTCTAGCAAAATGTCACAAAATAAAATAAAATAAGGAAAAGAAAACAAAATGGAGTTTGTTGGATTCTATTAAGCAAAGAGAATGGTTCTTGGCTATGCAGCCACAAATTGGATAGTCTATGCACCCATTCTCAGGCGTGGACAACCCTCAGACACCCCAGTAAGCAACCTACATCCAAACATAGTACGTACTATGGTATCTATTTTTGTGGGGTCATCCCACTCTAAATGTTTGGAACCTCTCTTCAAGTAGCGAGGGGTGGGTATTTATAAGTGAAGGCAGAGTGTATGTAATGAGTGGTCGCGTCACTTGTCCCAATCACTACACTTGTCTCAGCACATCTGTGTCGGGATTGGAACGTTCGTGTAGGGGGTCGCGGTCGAACGGATGTCTAGGTTGAGATCTTTGTAGCATTCGAGGAAGACGTCGTGGTTGAAGAGACGTCACAGTTGACATCGGTTATTTGGTCGAGGAAGGTGTTGTGGGTGAGATAGGTGTCGTGGGATGACCCTTGTCCTTAGCACAGCCGTGTCGGGCTCGACACGGCCATGTTGGGCATCTTGGTCAAGTCAAGTGTCGCGGTCGTGATGGATGGAAGCCTAGCTGCTGCAAAACATTATGTATTTGGGAGAAGTCTTATAGAATAGATATCTTTTCTGGTTCGGTGCCTATAATTCCCAAAATTGGCTAGTCGAGAAACTTTATCTATGAAAAGACATAAATTACTAAAAGATAAGAATATAGGGTTATTTTGGGCATATTAAGGCTATAATGACACCAAACCATAAATAGATACTTAGCATAAATGCCTAAATTTGGGTGTTATCAACCACCCCAAGCTTAAACCTTTGCTTGTCCTCAAATAAGACTATGCTCAAAGAAAAAAATATAACTTCAAAATTAAGCATGGAGATGAATGCTAAGGTTAAGAAAAATAGATTAAAACATTGATTCTCCTTACCCATGTCGTTTCAGAACAAACCCCCACTAATCGAGCACTATCCTGCTAAAATAAGATCAAAGAGTGTCCATACTGTATTAAGCAAATTCACTGCAACCTGTGAATACTCATGAGGGTTTGAATCATAATTATACAACATAAAAGTATTGTCACATAGGTGATCACATGGGTGATGAGCAATGAGTCACCATCATGTATTCATGTAGACCAATCAGGAACAACGCGCCTCCCACTTATTCAGGTCCTAAGAAGGAACAAAAAGAAGAAGAATCTTATGACTTTTGAGGATCCCGATATGCATCAGGTTGGCCCATTAACAAGAAACAATCCCTACAGTCCGAGCTAGTTGGCCCAGAGCAGTGAGACAAACTCCCCGTACTGCGCTCGAACCAACCCTGCTACTGGGATGATCTTATAGGTCTCCTAGAGGTTCCTAGTGACTCTCTATTGATCCTTAGGGTAGCACTACCAGGCACGACATACCCACGTTCATGAGCACAATCAGACATTGGTAGGGTAACATCCTCAAATCTTCTAAAAGAGAAAATGATGCTCATATTTTTATTCACACTCAAGTTTTTATTTTCTGCATTCTAATTTATAGGCTTGGGTAAGAACAATTTTGATATTTTTGGGATTTTGTGGGTGACCAAGCCTCTTTTGCAATTTTTTTATTTTTCATCTTTTTGACTCAATCTAAGGTGAGAGGGCACACAGACCATCAAGGAAAAATATTTAAACTTGATTATAGCTTAAAACTCATCATGATCCACTTGACACATGTGCAAAACATAGTAATTATGATTCAAATATTCTTAGAGTATAGGCAAGTTTGTGAAATTGCAGCTAGGCGACTTTGATCATGCTTTAGCTATTTTCCAACAGTCTCATATCCTGGATTTGTCATTCACAAAATAGATCAAGGGAATAATGTTGTAAGCAATGAAAAAGGCACATAACCATATATTTATTACCAAACTTAAGGAAAGAGTCAATGAGCTAGTCAATCAAAAGATTAAGCAATTTTAAGATGAAAATTGTACAGTAGGCACATGGATAAGCATTTAAGTATAAGATTTGCATCACATAGCCTTAATTGCAAATCTGCCAATTATAGAACAAAGTCCAATAAAATAATAAGGCAAAATTTAAATTTACACCTAAATGCAAGAAGTAAACATGCATGCATGAAAAATGAAGAGATAGAAGGGCGAATAGCCCTACCACCCCAAGCTTAAAACTTTTCTCATACTTGAGCAACCCTTGAACTTGAGGTAGTAGGGCAGGAAATAATGGTTGCACATTAAAGAAATTTATTAAAGTCCTAGCATGATGCATGTGTGTAAGGATATGTAAAAGCAATTAGAGGAAAGAAACTATCTAAGAAAAAAAGGAATTTATTTTAACAAAAAGAGTAAAGAAAGGAGTAAGAGAAAAGAGGGTGGTTGCCCCATGATACCGACATTGGGATCCCAAATCCTAAGTTTTGGGATCAAAGTCACCTGTGTCTTGCCGATGGGGTCTGCCATGTAGGATAACAAGAAGCTGAGATCTGGTCCCTTCTGAGTATGAAGTAGAGGAATAGAATATGATGACTCAGCGAATTCATCCTAGTGCTGGAATTGTCTTGAACTACACTGAAATGAATTCTTCGGCAAATCATATTTAAGGTTCCTTCCAAGATATGAACCCGAACAAGAAGTCCCTAGGATGTCGGTACAGGATGAGACAGAGAGGAGATGTTGAAAGTCTTTTGGAGGACTCCTCTCTTCTGTCTCCATGTCTAATCTTGAGGCAGGATGCTTAGATAAATTTTTATATACAATTTGAGTCATACAATCATCTTTTGAAAAAGAAGTGTCCCCGATTGAATATGTTTGTATTTCTACAACCCCAAGCTTACCACCTTCTATGGGGTTCGGGGTATCTTCAAGCTCAGTAGCTATGTTATAGTAGATTGTCCATCCTGCTCCATCGATGTCTACCAAGCCTTGTAAGGGAATGGTAGAACATGTCATCTTGTGCTACTCTAGCTCATCATCATCGGTATACCCACTGCTCCAATTTGAGTAGATGTCTTCATCATCATCATTGAACAAGTTGTTCCAAACCATGATTGGTGTACAACTCAAAGTAAAGTGACAAGTCCCAATATGAGAGGTCTAGATCAACATCTAATTCAGGTTCCTCAAACTGACCTCCCTATTGTGAATTGTTTGACTGCCCTAGTGAGGATAGGAGTCATCATCATCATATAACCATTCATGGGTATGGCATGTATCTTCCTTTGGTTGATCATCTGAATCATCTCGATAAAATGAAGGGCTTCCCCAGGTGGGATGGTCTTCACAAAAATATCCTTGTGAATCCAATTGATGGTCTGAATTGGATGGTGAGGCATACTCCACTTCAACCCGAATGGAATGGTCTTGATGACTGTAGTCTTCATGGTTGTGTGATGACATTTGTAATTTTATGGTAACCAAATCGATGAGTTCTTGAAGCGTCCTGCCTTGTTCAACATCCTTATCCTGAAGCTATTGTACTTGAGCAGTAATGCTTTTAAGATCCATCAATTATGCCATACACCTCTATTGGGAACCCACTGTATCAAAGGGATGCACTTGGATGAATCCTTGTTCAACAGTTTGAAGTATACTTCTACAACGGTCTACAATTTCGATGGCTACTTGGAGCTAATGATCTTGATTTTCTAGTAGTTGTTGAAGTGGGTCAACGTGTTCATGGAGATGAGTAGTTGAGGAGGAGATTAGCACATTGACACTTTCTCCACCTAGCTTCACTAATATGATCAGTTCTTGATCCCATGATAATGTGGAAGTCGAGGGTTGATCGTCCATCTCCTTTGTTGGAACTTCAATATATGATGATGGTGGAGGAAAGTATAGCTCGACTAGCTATAGAGAACGACCTTCAATTTTATGCCAGCAGTCGGAACTATAGAAAAATTCAAGAGGACAGGTGGACAAGATGACCTATCTTGTAGAAGTAAGGTCCATGGATGAAGAGTATAAGAAAACAAAAACTATTCAATATATATGAACAAGTATGTACAAAAAAAACAGGAACTATGCATAAATGTACATGCTTATAGATGATAGAACAAAATCTTTAGGCGTGTAAACATGGAAAACCACATCCCGGAAACTATGCCAAAAGTTGATAGACCTAAATCCCACGTATGAAAGGAGGCAGTCTCATAATGATCGAACTTTAAATTTATACCCCAAAACCTTCAAGGACCCTCGCAACTTTATTATGGGTCAAAGTAGATATACGGGGTCGAACATAGGGACGTAGGGACTTTTATGACGCTTAAGACTCTTAAGTCAGTTAATACAATCTGATAGCTAATAAAAGTATGGAAATAGAACTAGTCTAGCAAAATGTCACAAAATAAAATAAAATAAGGAAAAGAAAACAAAATGGAGTTTGTTGGATTCTATTAAGCAAAGAGAATGGTTCTTGGCTATGCAGCCACAAATTGGATAGTCTATGCACCCATTCTCAGGCGTGGACAACCCTCAGACACCCCAGTAAGCAACCTACATCCAAACATAGTACGTACTATGGTATCTATTTTTGTGGGGTCATCCCACTCACTTTTGCGAAGCGTGACTAAAACCCATCAATGACATGAAACCTCTCTCGAGGATGACAAATAAACACCCTAGAATATTCTAAATGCCCTCTCAGGTCTAGATTATGAGGTGAAAGGAACATGTGTGATCTGGGTAGAGCCTGGTAGTGGGCCTGATCTTGCCGGGCTGGGCCCGGTCGTACCCAGGTCTACAGTTCTGCACAAATCACCTTGAACCATCCTTCTTTCATATTCTGATCCAAACTACCATCTCTTATCTATTTCTACAACAAATCTCTCGATATAGGTAGAAATAGAAGTTAATGCAAGAAAGAGATCAACCAAACTAGAAATCATAACCAGAAAGAGAAGATAGAACAGAAAATGTACTAGATCTGGAATAAAACTACTTGCTTAAGGTAAAAGTACATAAACATGCCCAAAATGGGCTACATAGCCAAGAAGGAGCTCAACTAGCCATGGACAAGTATAGTTGGCACCGAACAAAGATGGAAGAACATCATTTGTACAAAAACAAAGGAGAACAGTAGAAGAAAGGAGAAGAAGAAGAGATTTATCCTACAGAGGAGAGGTGTCTCTCACTCCTTAGCCTCTATATAGGCTGGATCTCATCTTTGGGTCATCCTCCTTGGTCTCTGGACTCCTTGGCCTCCTTTGTCTTTGATTCCACCCCGAACAACATCTCGGTGGGTGTATGGAGGTGGAAGGTGGTTGGGAAAGTTAGGATATGAATGAATGGTGATGGAAAATGGTAGTGGGTGGAAGAAAACTGGATGGATGAATGTAGGAAGAGCACTTCAGCCTTTTTGGACCTCTGAAATCTCCCACAAGGCTCTAGGAATTTAAAAATCTCAGAACCACAATGTGGAACCTCCAAATGTACGAAACCCCTCTCCAGGTAGCAAGGGGTGGCTATTTATAGGTGAAGGCAGAGTGTATGTAATGAGTGGTTGTGACACCTATCTCAGACGCTACACTTGTCTCGACACGGCCGTGCTGGGGGTCACTATCGAACAAATGTATCGGTCGTGATATTTGTAGTGGTCGAGGAAGATGTTGCGGTCAAGGCAGGTGTTGCGGTTGAGGTTGGTGTCGTAGGGGAGACAGGTGTCGTGGTTGAAGCATGTGCAGTTGACCCTTGCCATTGGCACGGTTGTGTCGAGTATCTCGGTCATGTCAGGTATCGCGGTAACAAAGGATGGAAGCCTAGTCACTACAAAAACCATGTGCTGGGGAGAAATCTTGGAGAATAGATGTCTTTTCAAGTTTGGTGCCTACATGTCCAAAAACTGGCTAGTTGAGAAACTTTATCTATTAAAAGATATAAATTACTAAAATATAAGAATCTATGGTTATTTTGGGCATATTAAGGCTATAATGACACCAAACCATAAACAAATGCTTACCATAAATGCCTAAATTTGGGTGTTATCAGGCTCTAGTTAGGAGGAGATCTTATGCAAAGGGAGAGAGTTTGGTGAGTTAGTGTGAATATTGATTCAAACCCCACCGCCGACTACTCCAACACCTCCACCAGAGGAACAAGAAGAACCAACTAAGATGGCGGATGCAGCAAAAGAACAAACTATTTGGGAGAAGATCACGACGTCGTCCTCAACAACTCAGCTTGGTCCATTCAAAAGACAATCCATAGATGTGTGATAGATCCTGGGTTGGTGGCATTGGCAAGTCACAAGATTTTCATAGCCACAACACTGAGGATCCAATGGAACACATTAGCAATTTTGTTGAAAGTTACAATATGGTAAAGATTAACAAAGTGTCGGCGATAGTGATTTCTATGAAGCTTTTCCCATCGTTACCGATAGACAATGCTAATTCTTGGTTCTACAACCTGTCACTTGAATCCATTGAAGGATAAGAGGGGATGATAGACATCTTCTTTGAGTGTTATTTCCTACCCCAAAAGACGAATGAGTTGGTCAATAAGATTTACAACTTCAAGCAGCAAGCATAAGAGTTTTATTCGGAAGCATGGGAGATGTTCCAAAATATGTTAAGGAAAGTCCCTCATCATGGGATAGATTTGTACGACCAAGAAAAGATTATCTATTATGTGCTTCATCAAGGAGAAAGGATCACACTTTCCAGTGCAGGAACATGCTTCTTCCTCAACAACAAGCCATCCAGATGTTACAAAATTCTAAAGAATATGGCTAAAAACTAGTCATGGGAAGAGGAAAGAGAACGTACAACAACCATTAACTGTGTTGGAGAGTCCAAGGTGATTACAACATTGAATGAGAAATTGGACTTGATTGCCACGAAATTATGTCAGAAGGATGAAAATTCCTATGGAGGAGAGGAATAAGAGTGCATGTTTGTGCGATAGTAGAATTACAAGGGCAATGATTATTCTTGGGGGAAAGATCCCAAGTTTTCTTAGAAGGATCCCAATAATTTTCATAAGGACACATCCTAAGCACAACATCAAGGAAATTCAAAACAATAAGATAGGGGTCCCAGTAAAATCAACCGCATTGAAGACATTCTAGGAAAGTTGTTGAGCCAAAATGAAGCGATCATTGTCCACACGTAGAGGGAATTGCAAAATCAAGGAGCTCAGATCCATAGCATAGAGAATCTGATTTCTCATCTAGTAGAAAAGGTGGCCTCCATTAAGAAACCCATTCAATAAGGATTTTCTTGGAATACAGAGATGGCTCATCAGCACCACCAAGTAAAGTTTATCTCTATGGTCAAGGATCTAGAACATTATACTGTGGGGTCACCCAAGTAGCATAATGTAGAGCCAGATTGGGTATATGTGCCAAAAGTGCTATATCCACATAGTCTATATGGAGAACCCGGGGGATGCAACATTCTAGTACAATATACTCACACATGTAGTGATACATGGTCAGTGAAAAGTGACAACGAAACTATATTTTCAACAACTTTGTAGGGCAAGGAACTTCAAATTTCCACCACTGTCATGTCACTTCCTCTAGTTCAAGAGAAGGTTCTTAGGAAACAATAATAGGTGAATGTTCTACTACATAGTGGAATAGTCACAGTTAATAAGGTGGCACCTACATGTTAGAAGAAGAAACTACAAGCCATTCCATCCATGAGAGACATTCCAAGTTCTATCATAAAAGTTGGCGTTGAAGCAAGCTTAGGAGAGGAGATCACTAATGTGCCATATATTCCACTACAAAAGTGTCTAGAGACATATGTTCCATTCTTATATAGTTTGAAGCTGAGAAAGGTGCAAAATAAGTTCAAGAAGTTCCTAGACATCTTTTGAAAGCTCCACATCAACATCCCACCTATGGAGGCGATTGAGAAAATTCCTACATATGGAAGATTCTTGATGGATATCATCAAAAAGAAAAGGTGGATCAAAGATACAAATCTTTTGTGTGTTGATGAAGTGATGAGTTCCATAATCTAAGGAATGCTACCAAGGAAAATAAAAGCTCCCGGATATTTGTATATCCCTTGTTCTATAGGAAACCAACATTTTCAACAAGCACAGTGTGACTCTGGGATGAGAATAAATCTCATGCCTCTTGCTACTTTTTGAAAGTTGGGATTGAAGAAGATGATGAAAACATCCATGATGATCGAGTTGGCGGACAAATCAATTGTGAGGCCGTATGGGATATGCGAGGATGTTCTAGTCAAAGTCGACAAATTCATCTTTCCTGTTGATTTTATAGCCATGGATATGACTAAGATTCAAGGATCAGAGAAGTTTTTAGGAACATCATTCCAAGATGCGTCCTACGTGATCACTGCCATTGGTAGAGGTTACTTGACATATGATACAAATGATGATAAAGTGGAGTTCAGACTTCCAAATGAATCTTAATAACCATCTCGTGACAACCCAAGCTGAATAAAATGCATCTTGTCAAGTCTAGGATGTAAAACAAGGGCACTTGTTGGGAGACAACCCAACCATCTTTTTGTTCTTTACATTTGAGTTTGTATTTTTCATAGTTTTAATTTACATTTTATTAGTTTCATATAAAAAATGTGTTTTGATCATTTTTGTTTGGTGTGCCAGCTGACTAAAAGTCAATAGTACCAACAACAAGTTGTTAGTACTACCAGATGCACATGATCGACATGGTTGATTTTCACTAAATGTCGGTAGTACCAGTAGCAGTGTTGGTAGTGTCGACAATGTCACAAGGGGGCTGATAAATTCTCCGGTGGTACCGAAAACATGTTTGGTAGCACTGACATTTTACAAAAGAGGGGCCGAGTTAACTGATAAGGACTCAGTAGTATTGACACAACATCGATAGTGCAATGTCCAATGATGCTCCAGGTTCGAAATACTAAGACAATACTCTGAAGTATTGAAAAAATTTAGGGACTCGCTACTACAGACACAAAGTTGGTAGTACTGACACCTGAAGACCAGAATCCATGAGAGTGCCAATGACGATCGAGATTTTTCACATTCAACGGTTGATAGTACCAATCTATCGTGCATATGTTGAAGTCGCTACTATGAAGAGAACATGCACACATGCTTACAACGGATGAAGAACTATCAGTATCCATTCTTTGACAAATACTAGAGTCAAGGCTGTTTTTGTGGATATCCATAGCCTCCACATATGTCACAGCAGCTCCCATCATTTGAGGGCACCTTCTACCTACATGATCCTACCATGGTACAACCACCACTACCACCCTTTTGAAAAATACCACTTTTCCACCTCTTAAGTTGGGTTTTTACTATGAGGACATAGTCATGTTCAAGCTTGGGGGGGTGTTTTAACAACTCTAATTTTTAACTCTATACTTTAGTTTCTATTTTTCTTTTTATCTTTATTTATTTTTTTAGCTTTTATTTTTCCAATTTGTTGGATCCATAATCTGTTGAGTGTAATTCATTATTTATGACATTGTCATGTGCTTTCGTGAGTTTGCAATGGAAATAAATAAAAAAACGAAAATGAAAAAATTGGCTTAGTTGCAAATTTCTTGAGTTACACCTCCTACAGGTAGTGTATGGGTTAGTCAGCTTAAGGACATTTAATATGGATGGAAATATCTATTATTCGTGTAATGTGGATGAAGATAGGGTTTAATCTTGAATTGATCAAACAATTAATGAGATCTAAAATTGAAATTTAAGGAAAAAATCCTAAGGTTACCCTATACACAAGTCACTAGAGAGGGACATATCATACTTCAAGAAAGGCATTTCCTCTTAGTTATGTGATTCCATCCATTATCCACTCATTTTGATTCACCGCCTTAAGATGATCAAGTAAACCGAATCATTTCCTTTTGATAGCATTTCAGGCATAATAGGTGACATGATAGTTAGTTGTATAACAATTACATGTAGATGCATTAGCTATGAAAAGAAAAGAAAAATGATTATGCGTACACAAATTTTGTGCAGACCATCTAATTGTATAACAATTACATGTAGATTTCATGCATTTTCATCATTCATTTTCACATCATGTGGTTATTATTTTCTTCTAAAATTAGAATGCAGGGATACACATCCATACCCATAGAGAAAAAAATCAAAGAAAAAAATGAAATGAATGTGATATGTTGGTGAAGCCAAAGCATAACTTGACATCATGCTAAAATAGTGGGCCAATGAAAAAAGAGAAAAAAAATCAATGTTTTAAAATAAAGAGGAAGAAAGGAAGTCCTAAATGTGTGTTGCAATTTTTACTTTACAAAGAAATGAAAACATTCACATGATGTATTCTCTTATTTACTTTGTTCTCATAATATTAGACATTATGATTTATGTATTTCTCATTATCCTCACCATATAGGTTCATCATGTTTTATTTTTACATAAAAAATTAGGATGTTACTTGTGATTCTTCATAAGCCACCTATTTCATTCCATCCATTGCTCTTATTGGTAGACCACATATATGATTTATCTCCTCATTCATTATTATAAGGAGAACAACTTCCAAGTAGTTGGTAGTTAGGAAAGAGCAATGTAGATAGGGAATCACATGATGTACCAAGTGAATGCCTGATTGACCATGATATTAACTGCTCTATTGATAGTGTTCATTGATTTAAGGGTGAAAATCTTTTATGGATACTTTTGGTCACTTGAGAGTAGTTAATTGTTGGTTAGTAAAGGCTGGTTTGGGACCGCCAGGTGGTGATAGTTGTGAAAAGAAATTCATATTTTCTATCCTTTTACTGACTTGTCTCAGACAGATATGAGGGTGTATTGCTCGAGGATGAGCAACATTTAAGTTTAGGGAAGTTTGATGCACCGCATAATTCTCATTTTTACAGGCTATTTATTATGGATTTGTGTGCACTTATTGTTCATTTTCATATTGATTTGTGTATTATTTTTTATCATTAGCTAGTGATACTTAATTACATCACATAATTTTTTTATGTTCCTGTTAGATTCATTATTATTAGGGAAGTTATGTTTGGTTTTTATGAATTTTAGGTGAATCTACATGAGACTACACAACTCGATACTACTGACCTGCATGTGAGTGGTACTGACACTTTCTTAGAAAGGAACATGATAAATTGAGACAAATCAGTTGTATCGACCAAGGAAGTTGATAATACCAACATCCTCATAGCAAGGATTCAGAAATTTTCAAAAAATCTTGTTACTACCAACATCAACTCAGTAGTATCGACAATTGTGTAGGCGACTGCAACTATCAAAGACGTCAGTAGTACTGACACCCAGTCAGAAGTACTGACTTAGTGGGATTAGGCAGATCTGAATATCGTGTTTAATCTGGTGATTGCTAATAAATGACGCCCTAAGTCACTTCTATGACTTCGGGGAATTTTTTTCAAACCTAGGTATCTCGTTCTATTCCATTGTATGATGGCCGAGTGCAAGGAGAGAAGAGAGAAGGGAAGAAAGTCACTTTTCAGGAGATTTGAGTACCTCTGGTAGATGGATTTATAGCTAGAAGTTAGCAAATCAAAATATTCGCGTGAGAGAGTCATCCAGACCATCTTCTTCAGGGGTTTTTTTAGTTCACTAATGTTCCCCACATTTTTCGTATTCTCTCTTATGTACTTTACAATATAAATCATGCAGAGCTAATCCCCTTGTTCCTTAGGACATGGGTGTAGTGTAGTTATGCATTGTAGTTGACTATTATGCATTAATATATCTTTTTCTCTTAATGTTTGGATATAAATTCTATGAGAGTGTCACAAATTATCCATGATTGATCCCCATAGGTAATTATTTTAGTCTTTTTATTACTTTGAGTGAGCGATTAAGGGTTGGAAAACTCATAGAATTATATGTTTTATATCACACTTTAAGAAAGGGGCATATGAATGTGAAGACAATAACCCACACTTTTTGGTGAAGCACCTAACTAATAACTTAATTTCTATGAGGGTGGGATTGGTATTAGATTAGGTAGTGAATTACACCGTGAGAGTGAGTAATTCTTTCTATAGGCCTCTTTGCCCCTCTCTAGTGACATGTGTACCCGGTAACCTTAGGATTTTTTCCTTAAATTGTTAATTACTCATAGTGATCTAAGATCAAAACAAGGAATATTATTAATTATATGATATTAATTGCAATGGTAACTGAGGTGAAACTGTAATCCTAAGGAATTCACTCCACTTGAGATCAAAACAAGTGATCTTAGATTTATTTTCTACATTTTAGATAGTTAAACATTCACTCATAGTTTTCATCGGCTTAACTGATCACATCACAATTACTAGTAGTCTCCGGAGAGTGTTTCCCTGAGTTCAAAATCTGTGCCACTTTGAGCCTATTTTACACTAATACATATACTTTTGTTTAATGCGTGATTTTCACGTATCACTAATCTTAAATACATGTCTGCAACACTCAACATAAGGAGAAAGAAAAGTACAAAAGGAATCTATCCTATGTACTTGAAGGTATTCAGGAAGAAGAATATGGGGGTGGTAATCTCCACTTTAGGTATATACATTATTAATATAAACCTATCTAATTCTTCATCATGGGTACTAGATACTAGATTCCGATCTCACACATGCTCGAATATGCATGATCTAAAAGGAAATATGGCTTTAGGAAAGGGTGAGGTTGAATAATTGAGTTGCAAATGGAGCAAGAGTTGCTACCAATGCAATTGGAACCTATAGTTTATCTCTACCCACATGGCTTGTAATAGATTTAGTGAGCTGCTATCATGTACTTACCATAAATAGAAAGATCATTTATGTATCTTTTATGAATAGCAATGCATATGAATTTCATATTAGATTGTTTGATATAAAATTTCTAAATATGGGATCTTATATGGCATTTCCCCAATGACTTATAGTCTTTATTTTCTAGACTTAAAGACATATGTTTATAACTTAAATACCAAATAAATAAAACTCAACTACTCAAGCAAAACATACCTTTGGCATTGTCATCTAGGGCACATAAATGAGAATCACATATCTGGACTCCATAAAACTGGTTATATGGGCACTTCTAATTTTGAATCGATAGAGACATATGAATCTTGTTTATTGGGCAAGATGGCCAAGCCCCCTTTCACTAGTAACAATGAGAGGGATTGTGATCTATTAGTACTCATACATACTAATGCATGTGGGCCTTTTATAACAACTTCTAGAGGTGGGTATCAGTACTTCATTACCTTTACTAGTGACTTCAGTAGGTATGGTTATGTTTACTGGATGAAACAAAAATAAGAAACTCTTGAGAAGTTCGAGGATTTTATGAATGAAGTGCAGAACCAACTTGCCAAAAGTATTAAGGCACTTCATTTTGATTGAGGTGCAGAATACTTAAGGCAAGAGTTTGTGTACCTTCTATGAGCTTGTGATATCGTATCACAATGGACTCTACTTAGAACACCACAACATAATGGTGTATCAAAAAGAAGGAATCACACATTGTTGGATATGGTGAAATCAATGATGAGTTCAGTTGAACTTTTGATACCTTTAGGGGTTATGCTCTTGAAACTATCGTGTTTAGACTAAACCAAGTACCATATAAATGGGTTCAAAAGACACCATATGATATATGAACTAGGAAGCATCACAACATGTCTTATATGAGGATTTGAAGATGTGAAGATTATGTAAAGAAAATGTTTTCTGAAAAGCTTAGCTCTAAGTCTAATAAATATTATTTTGTTGGATATCCTAAGGAGGATAGAGGATATTACTTTTATTCCCTATCTGAAAGTAAAGTGTTTGTTGCCGAAGATGATAATTTTCTAGAAAAGAAATATATTTCCAAAGGAATCAGTGGGAGGAAAGTGGAACTCGAAGAGGTTAGAGATCAACAAGATAGCATTAAATCAATAAATGTACAATAGAAACAAAGAGAATCATAAAGTGTTGTAGAATCTCAAATTACTCAAGTAAAATAGGGACCTCATAGATCTAATAGGACACACCTTGAACATGAAAGATTTGGATATCTTGTCACTCAAGAAGGCTGTGAGTTGGTCATACATGATTAGCCAACAACCTATATAGAAGCTACTAAGGGACTAGAGTATGAGAAATGGCTTGAGGCCATGAGATTTAAGATGGAATCCATGTATACCAACAAGGTATGAACCTTGGTGGATCCACCCGAAGGTGTAAAACCCAAGGGTTCTAGTGGGTCTTCAAGAAGAAGCCCAAAATGGATGGTAAAGTACAAAGCTATAATGGAAAATTGGTTGCAAAGGGTTTTAGACAATTCAAGGTGTTGACTATGATGAAACCTTTTCTCCAGTGGCCATGGTTAAGTCCATCAGCATCATGCTTGCAATTGTAGCTTATTATGACTATGAGATTTGGCAAATGGGTGTTAAAACTACATTCATTAATGGGAATCTTCTCAAAGATGTGTACATGACACATACTAAGGGTTTCATAAATCCGAAGGATGCAAATAAAGTCGATAAGATACAAAGGTCAATCTATGTATTGAAGCAAGCACCTCAGGTTTGGAGTCTTCATTTTGACGATACAGTAAAAAAGTTTGGCTTTTCTCAAAATGAAGATGAATGTTGTGTGTACAAGAAGGTTAGTGGGAGCATGATTGTATTCCTCATATGATATTTGGATGACATATGATTGATGGGGAATGACATCCCTAATCTATAAAAGGTAAAGATATGGCTGGGAAATATGATTTCCATGAAAGACTTGGGAGAAGCATACTACATATTGGGGATAAAGATCTATAGAGATAGATCTAGAAGGCTTCTTAGACTAAGTCAAAGAACATACATTGATAAAGTGTTGAAGAGGTTTTGCATAGAGAGATCAAAGAGATGAAACTTGCCTATAATTCATGCAATTACCATCTCTAAAGCTCAATGTCCCAAACCTTGTAAAGAAAGGGAACACATGAATTTGACTCCATATGCATCAGCAATTGGAACAATCATGCATACAATGTTGTGTGCCCATCTCGATGTCTCATATGCCTTGAGTATGATGAGAAGATAATCATTCAGATCCAGGTTATGCTCAGTGGAGACTCATCAAGAAAATTTTCAAGTACTTGAGAAGAACTAAGGATAAGTTTCTTGTCTATGACAAAGAGGTAGAGTTGGTGGTAAAAGGTTACACCTATGCAAGATTCCAAAAAGACAAAGATGATTACATATCACAATTAGGATTTGTTTTTGCCGAAACAATAGAGCTTTAAGCTGGAAGAGTTCTAAGAAAGAGACAGTTGCCAATTCTACAATAGAGGTTGAGTATATTGCTGCATCGAATGTAGTAAAGGAGGTTGTATGGATCAAGAACTTCATCTCTAAACTTGGGGTTGTTCCAAGCATCACTGACGTAATTGAGCTATGTTATGACAACAATGGAGCTATTGTACAAGCTAAGGACCTAGATTACATCAGTGTTACTGTGGGCTCCGATCTCCAAACCATGATATAAACATAAGCAGAAGCAATCGATTAACAGCGGAAGACAAAAATCATGGGAAATTAAAACTTTTTTGAGATAAGAGCTGGAAACCACAAAACTTCTTTCATAGAAAAAGGATTAAACTGTTTACATCTCTGATAATTACTTCTTGAGTAATTATATACATCATGATACAAAATCTCAAGAGATAAAACCAAAATCTCAGACCATAAACTCCTAGGACCTGAGAGTACAGAGACGGCATAGGACTGACTTTCTAACAACTATCTCAGCAGTCAGTATCTCCACTTGAGATTCACTGCTGCTCCTGGTGCTGCTACTGGGATTGGTCACCTGTAGGCCGGTTCCTCTGTCTTTGACGACCACCTAAAAAGTTGAAGTCTACAGGGTGAGACAATGTACAAATTGTCCCAGCGAGAGTTATAACTCTCAACTAGAAGCTTTATATAGAAAGTCAAAGAACAATATAAGCAATTTAAAGTAATCAACAGCAGAGAGGTATTAAGCAAAATATCAACATATATATAAGGTGAAGAACATATCTACTATGCAGTGTAACACCATTCAAGAATCTCGTAGCTTAAACTAAGCAATTATACTACGTGGCTGATTATGTTTTACAAACATCATTATGCCCTATGGAGATGAGGTATACCCTTCATACTCCAACCGATCACTAGTAAGTTGCATCGGTATCATACATATGTCATTAAAAGAGTCGGATTCTTATGACCTCATCCTCCTCAGTCAGTAAGAGGATTGCTTGCAGGACATCTTGTGTCTCTGCTGTTATAGCTTACCAGGGTAATCTGGTCCTTCGCTATTTTTGAGTTACAGTGGCGTTCTGTACTCTCTTCGTCATCGGAAGATTTCTTGTTTATCTCTCACCGATGCGGTGTTTGTGTTTTCTTTGGGAGATTCGTGGTACATCTCTTAGTTTGGATTTGTAGTGAAGGGTTGATGGATTATTCATCTACATCAATTCCTACACTAGGATGTAAGGATTTATGCATCCATTTCCCCCACATACTCAAAAGTATGTGCTCCAGGAGTTCCCTTGGGAAAACCTGTTTCACCATCATTTGGTCTCTGACAATGATGGATCTATGATCAGGGCTCTACATGGTATGATTATACTTGATTAGTTAGGTACATTTCAGTATTCTTTTAACATCATACATGTTCTCAAACATTTAATCACTAGCATGGCAGCTATAAAAATAGAATACTAAATGTAACAAGTCTAACTCGCATCAATTATCATACCTCGATCATCACATCACAAGTCATCTGTTAAGCATGACCTTGATGATACTCATGGCTCTTACATCCCATAAATCTCATTAGATGCCACTAAAAAGGCATCAGGATATTTCACTTATTCATAAAGCTAAAGCATGCTTTCAATGAATATAGTATCATAATCCATACCTGGTTATGATCCTCATCTCCTAACAACCTGCATGGTTAATTCAACTGATAATAGTAAACAATTCATTCTAGAAGTTATACTTTCAAACTCTTAGAAGAGTCAAGTTTCCCAATTTTCATCAATTAGGGTTTACTATTCACATTACATGTCATCATCCTAGAATTAGGGTTTACTATTCACCTCATGGTGAATTGAACTCATTACATCATCCTGTATGAGAACATCATCATTTAAGCCCATAAATAAGATTAAGATTCATCAATTATCATAATTAGGGTTTCCATGATCTCACATAGGTGGATCATACCCTAATCATGCACATTCATGTGTATTGAAGGTACTTTACTTGAGTTTCCACCATAAAAGGGTACTTTCTCTCTCCTATGATACTTTCTCTCTCCTCTAACTAGTAGATGGTGATTACACCACTCTAGATCAGGTTAGGTCAAGTCCTCATTGACTATCATAAGCCAAAACATCACTATCATGTGATTAGGGTTTGATTAGAACAAAGTATTATTCAATGAATCCCTCAAGGGTATTTTGGTAAATTACCCCATTGATCACCATCATGGGTCAATTCATTAGTCACTTAGTCCCTTAATGTCCTAAGTTACCATTAGGGTTTAGATTAGGTCACCATTGAACCAAATACAACCTTCAATGTACTAATCAATTACAACCCTAAAGTCTTCAATCAGTTGTACACCTTCAACCTCCAAACGGTTTGAAACCGTTTGGATGCGTTGACCGTTTGCTGGGTTTGACTCCAAGACCGCATGACCTCAAGGTCGTTTGCCCAAACCGTTTGGGTGCGTTGACCGTTTGGAAAGGTTGACTTCCAAACCGTTTGAACTTATGCGGTTTGAAATCGTTTGATCAAAACGACTTGAGATCGATTGGTCCAAACGATCTTGAGATCGTTTGAGCCCAAATGGTCTTGAGACCGTTTGACCCCAAATGGTCTTGAGACCGTTTGGTCCAAATAGGCTCAAACCGTTTGGACCTCCAACATGGTTCAAAAGTTACAAACGATTATGTATATCTCTGTTGAAACCTTCAATTGGCTAAATCCAAGCTAACCACTTACAAATTGAGCCAATTAGGATTAGTATTAATCAATTGGACACCAAATTGACCCTCAATTGAAATCCAATTAGGGTTAAATCCAATTCAATTAGGGTTTAAATCAATGTTCATCAATGTGAATCAAATCAAGGTTGAACCTATCAATTGACCTCCAATGGGGCCCAAACTTGTCTCAAACGGTCTTGAGGTCATTTGGATGACCTCCAAACGGTCTTGAGACCGTTTGCCCAAACTTTGACCAAAACCCAAGTCAGTTGGATAAGGGTTGAACCCTAATTAGGTCTAAAATCAGCAAATTTCAGCCCGATTAGGTTTAGGGTGTTGAACTGCCTTCAACTCTCAATTGGTTAAGAATTCTTCTTAAAAGGTTGGTTCTATGGTTAACTAACTTAGGTTTCTTGTTCTAGCCGACCATCCCCATCTTTTCCTTGGAGAATCACCTCTGGCCAAGTTGTGGAGCTCAAGACACCATTAGAGGCTTGAAGCTCGGAAGCTTGGAACTCTAGGAACAACGTTCTAAGGCGGGTTTTATAATTCTAAACTCCTTGCTTTATATACATGTTTTTGTTCTTGCAATTTATGCTTTGGTACTTCTTCTTCTACCTCCCTTCTTCCTTGCACCTTTGCAAGAAAAACGGTGGAGAAACCGACCTGAACAGAGGTTGAAGATGATGGGTGTGAATTCCTAGGTAGCTTTATCAACCGACCTTGGACCCTTTTAGTCCAAACGGTTGCAAATCGTTTAAGGTCAAACGGTTTCGACTTGAGATCGATTGGTCCAAACGATCTTGAGATCGTTTGAGCCCAAATGGTCTTGAGACCGTTTGACCCCAAATGGTCTTGAGACCGTTTGGCCTCAAATGGTCTTGAGACCGTTTGGCCTCAAACGGTCTTGAGACCGTTTGGTCCAAATAGGCTCAAACCATTTGGACCTCCAACATGGTTCAAAAGTTACAAACGATTATGTATATCTCTGTTGAAACCTTCAATTGGCTAAATCCAAGCTAACCACTTACAAATTGAGCCAATTAGGATTAGTCTTAATCAATTGGACACCAAATTGACCCCAATTGAAAGCCAATTAGGGTTAAATCCAATTCAATTAGGGTTTCAATCAGATAATCATCAATGTTCATCAATGTGAATCAAATCAAGGTTGAACCTATCAATTGACCTCCAATTGGGCCCAAACTTGTCTCAAACGGTCTTGAGATCATTTGGATGACCTCCAAACGGTCTTGAGACCGTTTGCCCAAAGTTTGACCAAAACCCAAGTCGGTTGGATAAGGGTTGAACCCTAATTAGGTCTAAATTCAGCAAATTTCAGCCCGATTAGGTTTAGGGTGTTGAAGTGCCTTCAACTCTCAATTGGTTAAGAATTAGATTATGAATATTTGTAGGAATGAAATTCAATATGTTACCAATAGACCCTCAAATGGTCATACCTTGGTCAACTCTATCAAATGGTCTTGAGACCGGTTTGATCCAAACGGTCTTGCAAGATCGTTTGAGATCAAACGGTTTGAAACTGTTTGACCTTAAACGGTTTGCAACCGTTTGGACCAAAAGGGTCCAAGGTTGGTTGATAAAGCTACCTAGGAATTCACACCCATCATCTTCAACCTTTGTTCAGGTCGGTTTCTCCACCGTTTTTCTTGCAAAGGTGCAAGGAAGAAGGGAGGTAGAAGAAGAAGTACTAAAGCATAAATTGCAAGAACAAAAACATGTATATAAAGCAAGGAGTTTAGAATTATAAAACCCACCTTAGAACGTTGTTCCTAGAGTTCCAAGCTTTCGAGCTTCAAGCCTCTAATGGTGTCTTGAGCTCCACAACTTGGCCAGAGGTGATTCTCCAAGGAAAAGATGGGGATGGTCGGCTAGAACAAGAAACCTAAGTTAGTTAACCATAGAACCAACCTTTTAAGAAGAATTCCACCATGAATTCGAGCTTGAGGATGGTTTCCCCCTCACCTTAGCACTAGTTGGTCGTTCTCCTAAGCTCCAGAGCTCTGCCTTAGATATTTGAGAAAGATGAGAAATGAAAAGGAGAATAGATATGTTTGGTTGGTTTGCAAGGACAAGAGCTTATATACTTTAGGCTATTTTATACCATAAGGACCTCTAGAACATGGATTTCTCATCCAAGACCCTCCTTGTTCAAGGGTACGTCCAAGACCATCAAAACTTATGCAAATCTCATCTTAACTCAAGATCTAAGGGTAAGGAAAGCCACTTTCAACTAGGGTACATACATGAAAGGTCTCCATACCCATACTAAGTGAATTTTATGCACAAAGATTATTTTTTCTTATCTGATTACTCATTTATGTGTCTCTTTCATCATTTCTACTCTAAATGATTTCAAGAGTCATTAAAGATGTTCTAGAAGGTGTATTTTATAACATGCACCCCACAATTTGGGTAAATTGCACTTTACTCCAAATTAGGGTTTTTAAGCACAAGGATCATTCCTCAAGCTGCATCTTGATGCCCAAGCTTGGGAAATCCTTCATTCCTCATCATATTCACTCATATGATGTCTCATTATCAAAAGAACATCTTAACCTATGAATATTGCAAGTTAAACCCCTTAACTGGGTAATTTGCACATAGGTCCCTGCATTACAAAACAATGCTACAACTTTGTTTAAAAAGGAGCAAAAATGAAAGTTTATGTTCCTGAGGAACTTAATTACATGCCAGGGAGTATTAACAAGTATATAATTACATGTTTAGGCAAAACTTCTAGGGTTAGGTTATAACCCAGGTCAGGGATGTTACAAATTATCCACCCCTTACAAGGATTTCATCCCCGAAATCGATAAAACATATTAGGAGAAAGAGCAGGGTATTTCCTTCTCATATCATCCTCTAGTTCCCAAGTGGATTCTTCAATACCACGGTGGTTCCAGAGGACTTTAACAAGGCTTATTTATTTCTTCTTTAACTTTTTAATCCTGTTATCAAGGATTGACACTGGTCCTTCCTCATAGGTTATATCTTCATTCAATTCTACTTCCATAGGTTGTAGAACTGACTCGGTGTCTGGGTGACATTTCCTTATCATAGAAATGTGGAACACAGGGTGTAACTTCTGCAACTCTGAAGGTAACTCTAGTCTATAGGCTACCTTTCCAACTCGTTCAACAATTGGATAAGGCCCCATAAATCTAGGAGCTAACTTCCCTTTCCTTCCAAAATGAAGGACTCCTTTCCAAGGTGAAACCTTGAGGTACACTCTATCTCCAACCTGGAACTCTAAGGGTCAACGACGTCTATCAGCATATGACTTTTGCCTATCCTGTGTAGCCTTAAGCTGTTGTTGTACAACTTTGATCTTCTCTGTAGTCTGCTGCACAAGATCAAGACCTAACAACTGATGTTCACCAGTCTCATACCAACACAAGGGTGATCTACAACATCTACCATATAATACTTCATATAATGCCATATCAATACTATGCTGATAGCTATTATTATAGGCAAACTCTATCAAGCTCAGGTGTAGATCCCAACTTCCGGTAAATTGGAGAACACATGCTCTCAACAAGTCTTCCAAGGTCTGTATAGTCCTTTCTGACTGTCCATCAGTCTGTGGGTGAAAGGCTGTACTAAACCTTAACTTGGTGCCTAAGGCTCTGTGACTGCTCACAAAAATGACTTGTAAATTGGGGACCTCTGTCAGAAACTATAGTGACAGGCACTCCGTGCAAACGCACTATCTCTTGAACATACAACTGTGATAACCTTTCAGCAGAATAGGTTGTTTTAACAGGTAAGAAATGCGCTGTCTTTGTCAACCTATCAACAATTACCCAAATGGAATCATGTCCTTTGTTTGTCCTAGGTAGGCCAACAACAAAGTCCATGGTCACATGGTCCCACTTCCACTGTGGTATGGGTAAAGGTTGCATTGTTCCTGCAGGTTTCTGGTGTTCAGCCTTAACCTGCTGACACACAGGACACCTCAGAACAAACTCAGCTACATCCTTCTTCATCCCAGACCACCAATACATATCTTTCAAATTTCGATACATCTTGGTGCTCCCCGGATGCATAGCATACATCGAAGAATGAGCTTCCTCCAGAACTAACTTCCTCAAGTTATCTACATATGACACTATCATCCCCCCATGATAGCATGCCACTTGGTCATCTGACTCATGAAAACCATCTTGCTTCTCACTACCATACTTAGATATGATCTGCTGAACTACAGCATCAACTTGTTGTGCCTCCTTTATCTGCTCTCTTAGGGTAGGTTTGATATGCATCTCAGCTAATAAACCGGTTAACAATGACACCTTTAACTGCACATTGTTTTGCCTTAAAGAGATAAGCATATCTCTTCTAGAGCATACTAAGGAACTTAGTTGTGCTCTATCCATGGTTGATGTTGCTGATTTCCTACTCAAAGCATCTGCAACCACATTGGTCTTCCCTGGATGGTAATCAATTGTACAGTCGTAGTCCTTGATTAACTCCATCCAGCGACGTTGCCTCATGTTAAGCTCATGCTGAGAGAAGATATACTTAAGGTTCTTGTGGTCTGTGAAAATCTGGAATGTTTCTCCATAGAGATAATGTCTCCAGATCTTCAGGGCATGAATCACAGCAGCTAACTCCAGATCGTGTGTCGTATAATTCTCCTCGTGTTTCTTAAGCTGTCGGGAAGCAAAAGAAATCACTTGTTTACCCTGCATCAACACACATCCGAGTCCATTCTTGGAGGCCTCACAGTACACCACATATCCTTTTCCTTGCTCAGGCAGTACAAGAACAGGTGCACTTGTCAACCTCTCCTTCAACAACTGAAAGGACTATTGACACTTATCACTCCAGGAAAAAGGAACATCTTTCTGGGTCAACTTGGTTAAGGGTAAGGCTATAGAACTGAAATTCTCGATAAACCTTCTATAGTAACCAGCTAATCCCAAGAAACTTCGAATCTCCGTTGGCGTCTTCGGTTGTTCC
Source organism: Alisma plantago-aquatica (assembly GCA_963693085.1). Lineage (NCBI taxonomy): Eukaryota > Viridiplantae > Streptophyta > Magnoliopsida > Alismatales > Alismataceae > Alisma > Alisma plantago-aquatica. Next base: position 1,131,894,839 of record OY856412.1, on the reverse strand, counting down.
CATTGTAGAACAGATTCTACCTTTTTAGGGTCAACTCAAATTCCCGAGGCAGATACCACATGACCAAGAAAAGACACTTCTGGCAACCAGAACTCGCACTTGCTAAACTTAGCGTATAACTTATGTTCCCTTAGCAAGGTCAAAGCTTGGTGAAGATGTTGCTCATGCCGTTGAGCATCCTTACTATAAATCAGAATGTCATCTATGAAGACAACAACACACTGATCAAGGAAGGGTCGAAAGACTCTATTCATGAGTTCCATGAATGCAGCTGGTGCATTGGTTAGTCCAAACGACATAACTGTGAACTCATAGTGACCATATCTACTCCTAAAGGTAGACTTGGATATGTCACTGTCCTTAATGCGGAGTTGATGATATCCAGATCTCAAGTCTATCTTTGAAAAGACTGTTGCACCACGCAACTGGTCAAAAAGATCATCAGTCCTCGGCAAAGGGTACTTGTTCTTTATTGTTACTTTATTAAGTTGTCTATAGTCAATGCACAACCGCATTGACCCATCTTTCTTTTTAACAAACAAAACCGGAGCACCCCAAGGTGAGGTACTCGGTCGAATGAAACCTTTCTCAAGTAACTCTCGAAGCTGTTTCTTGAGTTTGGCCATCTCGGCAGGCGCCATCCTATATGGTGTATGGGCTATGGGTTTTGTATCTGGGACCAAATTGATCTCAAAATCAATTTCCCGAGGTGGTGGTATACCAGGAAGTTCTTCAGGAAACACATCTTTGAATTCCCTGACTACAGGAACTTCAACATGGTTGGGGCTCTCCTTGGTAACATCTACCACATGGGCCAAGAATGCATAACATCCTTGCCTCATCAACTTATCAGCAACCATAGCTGACACAAGACAGGTGGGTAGAATCTTCCTTTCTCCTTGAAAGATCCATGTGTTGCTTTCATCAGAAAACACAGCCAACTTGGATTCACAATCCAAGACAACTCGATACCTTTCCAAGGTATCCATCCTGAGGATTATATCAAACCCTTGCATATCAAGTGGTATAAGGTCCACTTGAATGCGATGATCAGAAAAGAAGAGGATGCAGGGAGAGCATACCTCCTGTAAAACAGCAGACCCACTCAACGGTGTCTCCAACAACAAACTATCTGTCCTATGACTGACTGTCATATTGCAGTTGTGAATCACTCTTCGAGTGATAAAAGAGTGTGTAGCACCCGGGTCAATCAAAACAGATACTACACAGGATTTAGACATATCAGAATATAAAAGTTCCATCTGACCTGCCACTACCCGTGGATCGACCACTGCCTCTGGTGGGTTCATAGCATAGAACCTCGCTGTAGCCTGGTTTTGAGGTGGTGCTGATGATCCAGCTTGAGGCGCTTGTCCACGTCCTCGAGCTGCTCCTTGAGATTGCCTTCTCTGTGATCCCTGTTGACCTTGTCTCGGAGGCTGTGTCACACTGACAGGCTTAGATTGGCAGTCCTTCATCAAATGTCCCACCTTACCACAGTTGTAGCAGCTTTTCCCCAGCTGTTGTGGTCTTGGTGGTCCAGTAACTGACATTGATGCAGAGCTATGGGTCTCGTGAGGTGATTGACCTCATCCTCTACCTCTACTTGGAGACCACTGAGTTTGAGAACTAGATCTAGGTGGTGGAAGGTTAGGTGCATAGGATCTAGGCTTCTTAAAGTCCCTAGATGAAGAACCCTGGAACTGTGGATATCTTTTCTGGGTTTGCCTTTTCTCAAATATAGATCTCTCTATCCTTCGGACTGACTCAACGAAGGTAGAGAATCTCTCTCGGTTTTCTAAGGCAGACACACGGGTAGACATGTCAGCATTCAGACCCCTTTCAAATCTCCTGATCCTTTCTTCTTCTGTGGCAGCCATGTGCAGACAAAACCGCAAAAGCTCCATGAACTTAGCCTCATACTCGCTAATGTTCATCATGCCCTGCCTCAGTCTCTCAAACTGAGAGATCTTCTCGTCTAGGAAGGTCTTTGGAAAATATTTGTGGACAAATTCCCGCCGAAAGTCTTCCCACGAGATCTCCATTCCAGGTCTCTTCTGTTCTTCCATTGTCCACCAGTGACCACCGCTTCCTTTGAGAAGATAGACAACGTGTCTAACCTTCTCAGCTTCAGGGATATTGAGAATCCTAAAAGCTTTCTCCAACTCTGTCAACCACAGGTCAGCATCTGCGGGGTCGGCAGTCCCAAAGTATTCGGTAGCTCCAACACGATGTAGTCGCTCGAACGTCTTCCCGATACCTTGACCTTCAGGCTGGACAGGTGCCCTGGGTGCAGGCATAGTCATCTTGTCGGTAATGTGCGTCATGGCATTCATAAACTGCCCAAACATCATTTGCACAGCTGGGTTACCCATGTCGGCTGGGTCAAACTGAGGTGGCTCCCTGGGTTGCTCAGGTATGGGTTGCTCTATCTCTGGTACTCTTGCACCACCTTGTGGTGCAGCTACGCTACTCTCTGCCACGTACTCCTCATGTGGCTCAGACATCCTTATATATCTTCTTCTCCTAAGGAGCAGAAGATTCTATTAGATAAGGAAGGAACACTAAAGATAGACTCGACATCCTAAGTCCTTATGTCTCTGTAGACTCGGAGAACCTAGAGCTCTGATACCACTTTAATTGTGGGCTCCGATCTCCAAACCACGATATAAATGTAAGCGGACGCAATCAATTAACAGCGGAAGACAAAAATCACGGGAAATTAAAACTTTTTTGAGATAAGAGCTGGAAACCACAAAACTTCTTTCATAGAAAAAGGATTAAACTATTTACATCTCTGATAATTACTTCTTGAGTAATTATATACATCATGATACAAAATCTCAAGAGATAAAACCAAAATCTCATACCATAAACTCCTAGGACCTGAGAGTACAGAGACGGCATAGGACTGACTTTCTAACAACTATCTCAGCAGTCAGTATCTCCACTTGAGATTCACTGCTGCTCCTGGTGCTGCTACTGGGATTGGTCACCTGTAGGCCGGTTCCTCTGTCTTTGACGACCACCTAAAAAGTTGAAGTCTACGGGGTGAGACAATGTACAAATTGTCCCAGCGAGAGTTATAACTCTCAACTAGAAGCTTTATATAGCAAGTCAAAGAACAATATAAGCAATTTAAAGTAATCAACAACAGAGAGGTATTAAGCAAAATATCAACATATATATAAGGTGAAGAACATATCTACTATGCAGTGTAACACCATTCAAGAATCTCGTAGCTTAAACTAAGCAATTATACTACGTGGCTGATTATGTTTTACAAACATCATTATGCCCTATGGAGATGAGGTATACCCCTCATACTCCAACCGATCACTAGTAAGTTGCATCGGTATCATACATATGTCATTAAAAGAGTCGGATTCTTATGACCTCATCCTCCTCAGTCAGTAAGAGGATTGCTTGCAGGACATCTTGTGTCTCTGCTGTTATAGCTTACCAGGGTAATCTGGTCCTTCGCTATTTTTGAGTTACAGTGGCATTCTGTACTCTCTTCGTCATCGGAAGATTTCTTGTTTATCTCTCACCGATGCGGTGTTTGTGTTTTCTTTGGGAGATTCGTGGTACATCTCTTAGTTTGGATTTGTAGTGAAGGGTTGATGGATTATTCATCTACATCAATTCCTACACTAGGATGTAAGGATTTATGCATCCATTTCCCCCACATACTCAAAAGTATGTGCTCCAGGAGTTCCCTTGGGAAAACCTGTTTCACCATCATTTGGTCTCTGACAATGATGGATCTATGATCAGGGCTCTACATGGTATGATTATACTTGATTAGTTAGGTACATTTCAGTATTCTTTTAACATCATACATGTTCTCAAACATTTAATCACTAGCATGGCAGCTATAAAAATAGAATACTAAATGTAACAAGTCTAACTCGCATCAATTATCATACCTCAATCATCACATCACAAGTCATCTGTTAAGCATGACCTTGATGATACTCATGGCTCTTACATCCCATAAATCTCATTAGATGCCACTAAAAAGGCATCAGGATATTTCACTTATTCATAAAGCTAAAGCATGCTTTCAATGAATATAGTATCATAATCCATACCTGGTTATGATCCTCATCTCCTAACAACCTGCATGGTTAATTCAACTGATAATAGTAAACAATTCATTCTAGAAGTTATACTTTCAAACTCTTAGAAGAGTCAAGTTTCCCAATTTTCATCAATTAGGGTTTACTATTCACATTACATGTCATCATCCTAGAATTAGGGTTTACTATTCACCTCATGGTGAATTGAACTCATTACATCATCCTGTATGAGAACATCATCATTTAAGCCCATAAATAAGATTAAGATTCATCAATTATCATAATTAGGGTTTCCATGATCTCACATAGGTGGATCATACCCTAATCATGCACATTCATGTGTATTGAAGGTACTTTACTTGAGTTTCCACCATAAAAGGGTACTTTCTCTCTCCTATGATACTTTCTCTCTCCTCTAACTAGTAGATGGTGATTACACCACTCTAGATCAGGTTAGGTCAAGTCCTCATTGACTATCATAAGCCAAAACATCACTATCATGTGATTAGGGTTTGATTAGAACAAAGTATTATTCAATGAATCCCTCAAGGGTATTTTGGTAAATTACTCCATTGATCACCATCATGGGTCAATTCATTAGTCACTTAGTCCCTTAATGTCCTAAGTTACCATTAGGGTTTAGATTAGGTCACCATTGAACCAAATACAACCTTCAATGTACTAATCAATTACAACCCTAAAGTCTTCAATCAGTAGTACACCTTCAACCTCCAAACGGTTTGAAACCGTTTGGATGCGTTGAACTTTTGCTGGGTTTGACTCCAAGACCGCATGACCTCAAGGTCGTTTTCCCAAACCGTTTGGGTGCGTTGACTGTTTGGAAAGGTTGACTTCCAAACCGTTTGAACTTATGCGGTTTGAAACCGTTTGATCAAAACGACTTGAGATCGATTGGTCCAAACGATCTTGAGATCGTTTGAACCCAAATGGTCTTGAGAACGTTTGACCCCAAATGGTCTTGAGACCGTTTGGCCTCAAACGGTCTTGAGACTGTTTGGTCCAAATAGGCTCAAACCGTTTGGACCTCCAACATGGTTCAAAAGTTACAAACGATTATGTATATCTCTGTTGAAACCTTCAATTGGCTAAATACAAGCTAACCACTTACAAATTGAGCCAATTAGGATTAGTCTTAATCAATTGGACACCAAATTGACCCTCAATTGAAATCCAATTAGGGTTAAATCCAATTCAATTAGGGTTTAAATCAATGTTCATCAATGTGAATCAAATCAAGGTTGAACCTATCAATTGACCTCCAATGGGGCCCAAACTTGTCTCAAACGGTCTTGAGGTCATTTGGATGACCTCCAAACGGTATTGAGACCGTTTGCCCAAAGTTTGACCAAAAACCAAGTCGGTTGGATAAGGGTTGAACCCTAATTAGGTCTAAAATCAGCAAATTTCAGCCCGATTAGGTTTAGGGTGTTGAAGTGCCTTCAACTCTCAATTGGTTAAGAATTAGATTATGAATCATTGTAGGAATGAAATTCAATATGTTACCAACAGACCCTAAAACGGTCGTCCCTTGGTCAACTCTATCAAACGGTCTTGAGACCGGTTTGATCCAAACAGTCTTGCAAGATCGTTTGAGATCAAACGGTTTGAAACCGTTTGACCTTAAACGGTTTGCAACTGTTTGGACCAAAAGGGTCCAAGGTCGGTTGATAAAACTACCTAGGAATTCACGCCCATCATCTTCAACCTCTATTCAGGTCGGTTTCTCCACCGTTTTTCTTGCAAAGGTGCAAGGAAGAAGGGAGGTAGAAGAAGAAGTACTAAAGCATAAATTGCAAGAACAAAAACATGTATATAAAGCAAGGAGTTTAGAATTATAAAACCCGCCTTAGAACATTGTTCCTAGAGTTCCAAGCTTCCAAGATTCAAGCCTCTAATGGTGTCTTGAGCGCCACAACTTGGCCAGAGGTGATTCTTCAAGGAAAAGATGGGGATGGTCGGCTAGAACAAGAAACTTAAGTTAGTTAACCATAGAACCAACCTTTTAAGAAGAATTCCACCATGAATTTGAGCTTGACGATGGTTTCCCCCTCACCTTAGCACTAGTTGGTCGTTCTCTTGAGCTCCAGAGCTCTGCCTTAGCCGTTTCAGAAAGATGAGAAATGAAAAGGAGAAGAGATACGTTTGGTTGGTTTGCAAGGACAAGAGCTTATATACTTTAGGCTATTTTACACCATAAGGACCTCTAGAACATGGATTTCTCATCCAAGTCCCTCCTTGTTCAAGGGTACGTCCAAGACCATCAAAACTTATGCAAAGCTCATCTAAACTCAAGATCTAAGGGTAAGGAAAGCCACTTTCAACTAGGGTACATACATGAAAGGTCTCCATACCCATACTAAGTGAATTTTATGCACAAAGATTATTTTTTCTTATCTGATTACTCATTTATGTGTCTCTTTCATCATTTCTACTCTAAATTATGTCAAGAGTCATTAAAGATGTTCTAGAAGGTGTATTTTATAACATGCACCCCACAATTTGGGTAAATTGCACTTTACTCCAAATTATGGTTTTTAAGCACAAGGATCATTCCTCAAACTGCATCTTGATGCCCAAGCTTGGGAAATCCATCATTCCTCATCATATTCACTCATATGATGTCTCATTATCAAAAGAACATCTTAACCTATGAATATTTTAAGTTAAACCCCTTAACTGGGTAATTTGCACATAGGTCCCTGCATTACAAAACAATGCTACAACTTTGTTTAAAAAGGAGCAAAAATGAAAGTTTATGTTCCTGAGGAACTTAATTACATGCCAGGGAGTATTCACAAGTATATAATTACATGTTTAGGCAAAACTTCTAGGGTTAGGTTATAACCCAGGTCAGGGATGTTATAGTTACAAACATATACAAAGGTGATTCCATCTCATATGAGAGATCATATAGTGAGGAGATGTGAAGATTTCTAGAGTACCAACTGAGAACAATGTTAATGATCCCTAGATAAAGAACTTTCACAGCAGAAGAATGATGGTTATGTTAGATCACTTAGATTGAAATTCATGAGTGATCGACTCTATGTGCAAGTGGGAGTATGTCGGAATGTATGCCCAAACAACCAATCATATGATGACTGTAATGGCATAAATTGTAAATGATTTGATTAATAATAAAGGCAAGCTTCCAATTTATTCTATTTTATTCAATTATGAGATAATGAAGTAACATAATAAATGTGTAGAGAATGATATTACTCAATGGCGTATGTCTTCAACTATGTAGCTTGAATAATGAGATCAGAGTATATACATTCTTGTACTATCCCTAGTCGGATGTTATTGTGGAAGGATATTAGACAACAATAACACATAATACTAGAATGTGTGTTACTTGATGATAGAATCTCATCAGTCATGATTTGTGATATCAAGCCAAGAACATAGATACTTGTTAGGGAATAGTGTATCAGAAAGACCACCATGAGAGTAACACATGAAGCCATTATAATGGTAATCATAGTTATCTTTCATAGTGATAATGGTGATTGTGGTTCTTATACCTAAAGTCACTACACTCATCACATGCCATTCGGTGTGCTTTAACATCATACACCGTAATCATGAAGAAGGATTATCATAAAGGTGATGTTTGATTGCATTGTGACGCATGCAGATAACTGCAAGTGATGTATATGGGAATTGTCCCTTCTATGGGATTATGATATCCTGGATACTTCATTAGTGATATTGAGTAAAAGTATGGCCATGCATATGTGAGTCAATATGTTCTATTGAGCTTACATGGATCTCAAAGATTCTACTATAACAAAGAATAAAAATTGAATGTTAAAGAAGATGACTACTCCTTGCCTCGACTTCAATCTAGATATCAGTGACAAAGAAATTATACAAACACTGCAACACTAAACACATACTATAGGTTGATGTTGTTCTCCAACTTTCCATTTACTTAGGTAGCAATGATGTGTTACTAGGCACCATTTTTTTGCTTGTGATGTCATAATTGGTTATGGACATTCACTGCCTACGTAATATGGAACCTATAGAGTCACATACACAAGATACACCAAGAAGAGGAGTTTAATCATGAATGATGATTGAATTCATTGCTAAAGTGTTTAGGTATTCAATTCAAGCAACAAATCAACTGATTGTACTCCCAACTAATTAATTCATATGCTGAAACAACCAGTTGGAGTGTCACGTTGATTGAATATTGTATTGGTTGAATTATGGATGAATCAGGGTATGAACCAACAGGTTCATAGAGTGAACTGATTGGCTTATGGTAGTGATACGACCGATTCATGAGATGGACCACCCGGTGTAGATGTGCAATCTGATTGCATCAAGGATTAGTGTTGATATTAGGTTAGACATTAATTGGATTAGAATTGCCAAAACAATTGTGATTGGGAAACATATTGAAATGACCAATTCACTGGGTGAACTGATAGGCTCACATGCCAATCGATCGAATCACATGCCAATTGATCAACTCACCAGTCCAGTCACATGTTATGAATTTTTTTTATATTTTGGTCCCTTCCACTCCTGAACAGACTAGGAACCCTAACCCTAGCCCCTCCTATAAATAGAGGGGTATTGGGGGCTTCCCATAGACAAAACTCAATTGCCTCAGACAATTGTTGTCCTCCCTAGTTTTGGTAACCAATGGAGAGACCAAACAAGTCCTACCCGCTAAAGGGAGGGACAATAAGAGAACAATTGTGGAGAGAAAGTTTGTAACTAGTACACTGATGGGAGGGACAACTCCTTCAGGTCTGTTCTGGTAGGATGAGAGGAGATATAGGCGTTCCTTGTGGACTTCTCTAGGGGAGTGGATACTTTTCCTGCTAGGAGGACAACGTCAACCTACTATCCCCGGCAAAGACTAGGAGTTGTAGAAGACGTCATCCCAGTACAACTACAAGATAGTTGCACCACTATAATGATGAGGAGGTTGTCGTTGGACTTGCTCTCAGATCAGGTATATCATCAAACACATCCTTTCCATTATATAGTTGTTGACACTATCCATTGGTTTAATTTGGAATATGGTAGTAAACAAATTACATTTCCTCTACCTACTTGATGCCATATTTCCCAACACAATATATGATCATGCATGTGTCAAACAACAATTAATACTTTTCAAAGTAATTAAAGATCAACTTAATGTAATATGTAAAAAGATTTATGTGAGGCCAATAATTGTTTCCCAACATAATTTATAGGTGCACATCTGATTGTAGGTGAGGCCATGGCCATAGGTGGCCTGGTTGTGCGTCTGCCACTACCTAAGAGTCCCTTTCATTTTCCTTGATTTTACCCAAATCTTATAGTCTAAAATTAATTCTCCTATGAGGGGTTCCATTAGGCTTGGAAATGGGTGGTGTTTTGTAAATCGGATACCCAAAACCCACCCAAACCCAAAACAATAAATATGAACTAACCTAAAATAAAAAAACACCTGAATTCATCGAAAGCGAACAACCCAAAACTAGATATAAAAACCCTAGCCTACCCAAACTATCCAAATTTGTTAGTTATGACAAACACACTCACATTTTTTGGAAATTTTGGCATCTACACTCATGTTTTATTTTACCTTTTCTCATACTATTCAACAAAACCCAATCACACTTGTAGGCAAGATCAACATTAAATTTAATTTTACTGCATTTAAATTAGACATCCATTTTTTGTTAACTCAAACACATCTATATTTGATCAACAATTCTGGAGAAGAAAATACATGAGAAAGATGATAGAGACAATATTAAGAATATCACTAAACACTTGGCTAAGCAAGCATTCATCTCAACCACTCAACAACAACAGAATGAAAGAGATAATGTTAAGAACATTAGAGGCCAAGCATAGAACAGATCACATTTGAAATCATAACAATTTATCACCAGACCCTCTATCATTACAATAGTAGTCCCACACACACTACTACTACAAAATTACTGGTACAATTAGTAGTTGACTCGCCCGCATGTACTACAAATCCTCATACATGACATAGCTACAACTTGTGGTGAATAAACTAGATTCATGTATCTTACTTTTCTTCCTCCCTTATTCTCAGTATTTTTTTGTAACCACTAAGATTCTCTATTCATCCTGCTCTGGTGTGCAGGCCAACTCCAGGGCAGTGTTTCCCTCTATTTCCTTAAGTTCATCTCCATATATATCAGAGTTGAACATTGAGCATACATGGCATATATAAAAAGGTAATAAGTATTTGGTTGCCCATTTGGCTATTCTATTGACAAGTAAGTTTGCAATCCTTAGGGCATATTATAAACTAATCTTTGGTTTGGCATGTAGGAACTAGTTGAAGGATACTATTATGGGTTTGAACTCGGTGGGTATGGAGGGGCTATTTTATACCGCATTGCTAGAGACACTATTATCTAATTCTATGATGATATGACTTAGAATGTCTAATATTGATTGATATCTTCTCATAATGGCTAGAAGTTCCACTTAAAGAACATCCTAGCTCCCATCCTCCTTCACTCCTCCCTGGATCCATGCACCTTCCTAGTCTTGTAGAAAAAAAAAGAGTCACTACATTTGGTATTTCTTCCATACAAGAAGAATCCATATTCAATTTCAGTTTGCTTGAATGGGTAAGGACCACTTGCCGCTACCAGGTGTCCATTGTTGAAAATTTATATATCATATCTAAAGGCCCTTAAATTTTATTGTATTTGTCTCTCTACTAAATGGATTTCCTAGGCAAGACTTGTACTAGAGTTGTTGAATATTAAGTCATTCCTCCATTCCCATAGGAGGTCAATGGTGAATGAAAACTTGAATGCATGGTTGTTGTTCTTCCTTCCATTCTTCATGTTCCTAGTGAACTAGAACCTGAGGTCGGTGTGATTTATAATGTCTACTTTACATGTAGCATTGATGGATGACCACGACTACCTTGCAAACGGAAAATTCTTCAAGACATGTAGAGTAGATTATGCTAAGATGCCACATCTTGGGCAAGATGTTTTGTTCATGAAGCTTGTAATATTGTAGCTCACATTTGTCATTAATCCTTAATGTAATGCCTTCCACAATAGGAACTTGACCCCTTAGGGGACCTTTATTTGCCAAATCCAAATTAGGATGAGAGTGGGGATTCAAAATTGATTTTAGCATGAGTTTAAAGATCAACTTTGAGGTGAATCGGTATTGATTATCTCCCAAGAATGTGAATTCATCATATCCTACATTCAAGCTTAAAGTGAACACGTCAATGATATTTGTCATGGTTTCTTTCTCAAACCAGTGCTTTAGGAAGCCTTTATCCCAGTGTTCTTTGAGCATCATGGTACTTGTTTTTAGGTCCTTTAGATCATTTGAGATTGTGCGATGTCGATGTACACAGGGGGATGTGGATGCCTTGACCCAGTTGTCCTGTCATACTGAAGTTGATTATCTATCAAGGATGACTCTTCCAACCATTTGATTCATGTCTTCAGAGTGTATAGTAATGAATTTCCATAATCTGAATTTGATGTGCAAACATTTGTCCTTTAGATGAGAGTATTTTGCAACCATTACATGCATCCAATAGAAATTTCTTTGACTGTAGAAATCCCATACATTCTTAGACAAAAGGGCATCATTTTGGATCACCGTTGGCTTGATGCCCAATCTCCCTTCATGCCTTGGGATGCAATCTTCTTCCAAGAAATTATTCTAATTCTTGTTCAATTGGACGAACCTCCCTAGATGAAATAGTAGATGATCGAGTATATTTTGACACAAATTGAAGCCGATAGTACCGTGGTTAGTATCAACTAGGTTGAGATTAAGTTTAGAGTAGACTTTTCTAACATAACCCGTCTAGCAAGAGAAAAGGTCATGTTGGCCCATTAGGAGAGTCTAGCATTGATTGTGTTGATGATCGTGAGATATATAGATTTATTGGCCACACGTATGGATGTGGATACATCTAATAAACTCCCATCCATGTCAAAATATCTTATGTGAGATAGGGAATCAATAGGAAAATTTGATAACAAAGCATTTCTTGTTGTTGTTTATATAGAAATTTTAATATATAAAAGTAAAGTACATTATGAAAACTTTGCTTAGCCTATGAGTTGCTTCTTACAATGTACACTTCGTAAAAGAAGTGTTGGGGGACTACATGAAATGTTTGACTATACCATCTCAAATTATAAAGTATACTTGTATTCTAATAGAGAGTCTTGTGAAGTATGAGTTTATGCCTAGATATATATAAAGAAATATGATAGGGGTTTGATATAGTTTATGATGTTTAGTTTTCAAATAATAAATTGACCTGGATGTGATCACATAGAGATGTCTGTAGGAATGAGCATCACACTAGTCAAATTATATTTTGTTAATCCCATACCAAAATTATGTTGTTAAGTGGATTGTAAGCGGGACCTTGACCCATATTATCTACAACAATTCTCACCAGTATGCATCCCACATAATAGATGTCGATTTTAGGATGGCCCTGATTTTTCATAGAGGTAAAGACTTCTTGAAATATATACATGTAGGTACATGTTTACCATATATTTATATAATTTTTCTTCTTTCATGTAAAGTAAATATACACAAAATAGATTATATTATCTTGTCATTTCTTTAGTTTCTCTCAGCATGGTTCAAAAACATTAACAGGAAACAAAATCTCACTATAATTAACTTTTCCATGCGTATCTACATTGATTGCATAAGAATTAACTACGAAAAATTCTAACAAACCGCAATAAGTTGCATCCAACATGGATAAAAAATAAAATAACATTTCAATTGGCTCTTGTAAAAAACATAAACTAGCTTATTAAATAATATAATTTGATTTTGTGTTTCAACAAGTTTACTATTTGTTTCATTTATATTCAATTAAGCATGTTGTTACATAGTATTCAAATTGAAAAGTTTGCCATAAACTTTAGCTAAAAAAATTATAATTGCATGGTGGTAATTTATAAGTGTATATCTAACACATGTATCAATATGGAATTTTGTTCATGGCATGTCTCAGCCCTAGCTTGGCCATACAAAAATTTGGGTTACTATTTTTAGCCCAGGTCACAATATGGACTAGGTTTGATTCGGTTATTTGGTTTGTGGCATGACTTTAGTTTGATTGGCCTAGTTTCATACTCATCACTAATTGGAAGAGAAATTGTAGTGGTATTATAATGTTATAGTACAAATGCATCACATAGGTTTAGGACTAGTTATATGAAAGGACATCACCAATTATCGTTGAAAGCTTTTTAATTTATTCACCAAATAAAAAAGCATAAGAAACTTGTTAGGGTGTTGACTTAGATTAGGATAAGTGAAACCCTTATGGCAGAAAAATAGGATTTTATGTTGAGACAATAGAATAATGATATTTTTTTGAAACCAAATCATATACATCAACTGAGAGGGGTGTTACACTGAGTTTTGTTATAAAGGTTTGGGAAATTGTAAACCATCATTGTCCCACCATCTGTACCAAGGCCTAGCCTGGCCAGGTTATGAGCTTCTATATTGGCCTCCCTCTGAATATGGTTGATAGTTAAGTTAACAAACTTTCCTTGATTACTTTTGATCTACTCAACCACTTCCATAGAAGGGCCTCTGCCTCTCGGTCTACTATTAATATGTTGGACCACAGAGAGAGCACCAGACTCACAGTGATCGAAATCAACATCTCCAGTGCAAGCTCCACCCCTAGGAAGAACCATCAAAGCCTCCTCCATGAAAACTGACCAAGTCTCTTTGAGGGTACTAGCTTTCATAACGATCCTCTTTCCCCTGTTGTCCCTAGACACCACACCCAAGCTAGCCCAATCTCCCTCAAGAAAGGCAGCATCAGTGTTGACCTTGAGACCCCCTAACGCCAGAGCGCACCAGACTTTGAGGAGCTTAGCAGGTCTGAGACCCTGGGTTGTTGAACCAAAGGCCGCTCCAAGGCCATATATCACGTGCCATTACAGAAGACTATGGGTGATGATGAGGGTTCACAATGGAAGACACAAAAGCTTTATCATTGCAATACTTTCAGGCTGTAAGGCACAAAGTGCAGAAGGTAAGAAACTCACTACAAGTCGTTTTGTTCTTCACCAACATAAGGAGGTCCAAGAAAGGGTTGAGGTTGTTGCTTGCCAGATCCCGGAGATGTGGGTGGTTTTTCCAAATGGAGTTTGTTTGGCTGCAGTCTAAGAGGGCAAGATGTGTACTTCCTAGGAGCAAGGTGGAAGAGTTCACATGTATCATCATCTGTATGTGGATATATATTACAATCCATACTTTGCTTTACTAGTAATTGAGAGTAAGATAATTTTTATGTTGATTACACTTTTATTAATTTTTTGCATTATTAATCGATTAATTTATATTTGTTACCTTAAATTTATACTTTGATATATTAAAATTCATGATTTAAGCATAATATGAAATTTGAATCTAAGTTATATAGTAATAGTTGGCATGTGTGTGCAGGACGAGCACTATAGACATTTAAGGAATTAACTCATAGAAAACTAATAATTGATATTTTTAGACGTTTACTATACAATTGTAAAGAATTAAACTATGAATCAAACATATAATAAATGAAATAAATCAAAGTAAAAATGAGAGAGTTATGGAACTTTTAGTTTTCACATAAAATTATTGAGGCATGGCCCGGGAATTGAGTCAATCTGCCACATTGCAAATGATAGATGGCTTGAATCCTTTAGGTGTTCGGGGTTTGATAGAACTTATTTTTTTATTATATATATATATATATATATATATATATATATATTAGGAATATTGTGGAGAAAATTGTGGAAAATACAAATTCTGAATAAAAGTTAATAAAATAATGAAGGAGAGAGAAAAGACATTAATTTAAGATAATCTTTCATTGTCATCTAAAAAGATATCTTTTTTTGGGATACAGACACAGTTGTATATCTGTGAGGTAAAAATAAATATTTTATTCAAGATAATTCAATCGGATAATTTATAAAAAAACTTATAAAAATAGAGTTGATGGGCGGATTGCACTTAAATCTAGATAAAATATTTTCTTGGCCCCGAACCCTATGAGTGATGGATGGGTAAAATGAATGGTTTCAATGGTGGGAGAATATGGAAAATGTGGGTAAAATTGAAAAGAAGATAAATGTAAAATATATATGTATATATATATATGGAAATGTGGAAAATGTGTGAAAATGAAACAAACTCCATCATTAACCAGAGAATTAACATCAACCATAAAATTTTTTTAATTGAGAAAAAATAGGTGTCAATGACCATCACAACCCCACCAATGAAATGATGAAACTTATCATATGAAGTATATAAAAACATTATTCAAAACCAACAACTAACTAGACACTTGAAGAGAAGAAATCCTCTAAATACCTTTTCAAGCTACTTTTCTCTTTTTTCATAAGAGAATCCCTATCCTAATTCATGGGTAAACTTTGCCATCAATTATTGTCATTTTTATATTAGAAGACTTCTCCTTGATTAAATTGTACAAATACGATGTCTTTGAATCTTTCTTGTCAAAAGAAAATGCTTCATCAAAGAGCTAAAGAGTTTTCCAATATATCATATTTAGAGTTTTGAAAAAAATGGTGATTTCTTCATCCCATCTCTTGGGTGATTAAATATGCGACTTCTCAAACATACAACGTAAATTTTACCAACTCGTGCCAGAACATAGGCAGAGATTTTGATGAACTTCCAATTAAAACTGTGAATCAACATCTAGAGATAGTTATATAGAGGAAGAGAAATACCGTCGGTATAAACACCTATAAGTATTGTTGTGTAATAAAGGAATACCGAAGCATTGGTACGAAATAATAATTTTTTATCAAATTTCAAATAAAATTGGGAATCAACAAGTAGAGATAGTGACATAGAGGAGGGGAAATATAGTGAGCGAAAGTGTTCTAGTATATTGTTCATCTATACAATTTAAATTTTGTGCACCCAACGGTCAGCATGGCACTCAATAAAGTGTTCGAAAGTGTTCTACCATTAATCATGACATACATGTTTGATGATAACAAAAGTTTGTCGGTAATTTGATATAATCATATATTCTTAAATTGTGTGTGCGTCTATTGAAATTCATATAAATATGTTCATATAAAACTTATTCATCCGGACTGTCTTGATCGTTTTATTAGAGCATTATGTTGTCAAAATGACGATTTATATTTACAGCTATTATTGCTTCTGAGGCATGTCTAGTTGTTTAATTTTATGAATCAAGGGGCATGGAGTTGAATCCTTGTGGGACAAAATTATCCTGGAGTTTAAGCTCGGGCGTAAAAAAAAAAAATCGTTTGCGTTGCTTCTGCATGTCGTCTTTCAATACAACATGATGGGCAGAGGAATAATATTTAAGAAATGGTCGTGAAGATGCTTGTCCCCACGAAACAATATCTTAAAATGGGAGTGGGGAAAGAAGAATCTGACACGAACATCTCTGCAATTATACATCCATCAAAAATAAATTACGTAATTTTAGTACTTCTAATTAAGCATAGGCGTCTCTCTAGGCATAGGTTCTTCCCGGGGCCGCGGCTGCTGCTGCGGCGAGTCGAGATACCGGAAAGCTCCAGATGCTGCGCCGTTTCCGTTGCCGTTGCCGCTGGTATTACTGGTGTAGGTCGTCGTCTTAGCCGTCACGGCCTTATAACCCTCGGGCACCTTCGCTCCTGAAAACTTGAACGGGTGCGGTTTGATGGTGTTGACATCGAGCATGTTCAGAGCCGCGACCATGCACACGCAGCTCGCGCACATGGGGATAGGCCCAAAGAACCACAGCAACAGCGTGGTGGCGAAGTACAGCGCCCTGAGTCCCAACGACCAGAAGTTCCCTCCACGCAGCACGGACGTCTGGACGTATCTGACGGGTACGTCTGAGTCGAGCGTGCTGATGAGGAAGCTGGCGTGGACGTAGTGGCGGGAGGACTGGACGAAGGCCGTGAAGGCGACGAGGAAGCAGATGAGGAGAGAGATGTACTTGACGGAGGTGGTGGACTGGCTGGTGTCGCCGTAGATGACGGTGGCGGTGAAGATCTTGCTTGTAGAGGCGACCCAGGTGCCGATCAGGGAGCTGAGGGCGATGGAGAGGGATGCCATAGTGTTGGAAGCCGAGATGTTGGCTGAGATCACGTCCAGCGCTATGCCTGTCTCGGAGGGAGTCGCCTGGAAGAGATGAACGGATTAGTAACTACAGTCGCCGTTCCTGCTACGATATACAGATTGCAAAGGATGATCCGCTCGATCGAGAGTTCGAGACGGCGGTCTTTCAACAGAACCATATTTTAGTCAGAGCTTACCTTGAGCATCCGCGCTACCCAGGCCAACTTGTTGTGGTTCTCGTACCCGATGACCGTGGTCTCGGGGTGCCGGAGGACTCTGTAGAGGAGGTAGATGTGGTACCCGAACATGATGAAGAGGCCAAAGGGTACCAGCACCAGGTCGATAGTGCCTTTCGAGAAGATCACCGGCGGCATCTTCGGCGCTCTAGCCTCTCTCCTTGTTGAGAAACCTCAGCTAGAAACCCACAGACGTACGCACGCCACTTCCCTTCCTCCCTCGGCCCTCCACGACCGATAAGACTCCCCTAGCTTACTAGCTACAGATGTCCTGCCCCCTGGTATAGCTTACCAATCACGATATCTCCACCTGCACAATCTATATTACTCCGAAACTTCAATTATAATATATACTCCCGATTTCCCGATCACTCCTCGATCGGGCCTACGTATGAAACACTTGCAGACCAATCCCACACAGCCTACCTAAAATACTGGCCGATTTGCAGGACGCCGTGTTGTCTGCAACTCGACCTAGCCGGCTACCTTCACGGAAACGGGGGTGGGCTTAGCAGCTTCTTACGGATTTTAATAGGGTTGCTTGCACTCCAACTTCTCTTCCAACTTCTCTTGCACCACTCTGCTTCGTTAGTCTCTACCCGCCCTCTTCTCCTCCACTCCACAACCAATGACGTATATAGAAATCCAAGAGTGCAAGTCTCAAGCTCGGCTGGCCTTTGAACGCGCATGCACATGCTTCCGCCTCCTGCTTGCGTGGTGTGCTTAGTAATCTTCCTGTAGGGCCCCTTTTCAACTTCTTGCTTGATCCGGTTTGGTCGACAGCACCAATCTTAGTTTGAATGATTCCGGGGATGGAAGATTGACTCCCTTTTTCTTTGTCGATTTTATTTGCGTGTTTTATCATAGTAGTGGATAAACACATGCATATGCACATGCACATGCACATTGAAAAATATAAAAATAAAGGAGATGCATGTCGTTTGATTTATAATAGGAAAAAAATCAAAATAGCATAATTTGTAATAAATATTTCCGAGTATAGCACCTTCACGAAAATAATTCCCGATATAGTCCACTTTTTTGAAAAAAAACACCATTTGATTTGGCATTTTCCAAGAGAGCTTTTAGTTGAAAATAAAAAAAGAAGAAAAACGCCAAATGGACTGGTGTTGTCACCCCAAAGTTGAGCGGGAAAAGTGCCAATTCATTTGTCGTTTTCTCCCTTGTTTTTTTAAACTAAAAGCCCCAATCCAAATGGCGTTTTTACCTTCGGATGGTATTTTGTCACCAAAGTGGCATATATTGGAAATTATTTTCTTAGAGTTGTTGTACTCGGATATATTTTTTGTAAACTATGTTATTTTTGTTTTTTTCTTTATAATAAGATTGAAAATAGGCATCTCCTATGTTCTTAAATATTTATACAATTTCACATTTTTTTTACATCCTGTTTTTACTTATTTAGTCAAAAATCATGATAAAGATCACTATCAGACTAATAATGTAGTTCATTCTATACACACCATATTTTACCATATTTTGTCACCTATATAATCTACGTGTTTTTCCCATTTGTCACAAATCAAGATTTTATTTCAAATAATATTTTCTCCCGACTTAAGTAAAATTTGCCTTTCAACTCAACTTTTTATAAAAAAAATTCTAAAAATTACCCAATTGAATTATCCTAAATATATTCTTTATTTTTTATCCCATGGATATACAATTTTCTTTATCCTCAGGAAAATATCTTTTAAATAAAAAGGAAGAATAGTCATTGAAAGTTACCATTTATCTTTTTTTATTGAGTTTTATTCATCATATGACCCAATCTTATGGTCTATACTAATTCTATCTGAAAATCCCTATAATTTTCTAGAAATAACAAAAAGATCATATATGAATACATATTTTATCCTACTCGAGGACACTCACCACAATTTGCCAGGATGTGCCACGTCTAGCGATCCGATTGACCCAGCGCATCATAGTGATCTGTAGTGTTATTTTAGAAAATTCCACCATGAACTCTCAAACCCTAATTCCACCCTATATAGATCCTCATAGTCATCGTATACTAGGCCCCTTTTGACTCTCATGAAGTCAGAGAGTGAACTACCTTCCTCCTTTATTTTCAGTCATTTCAGTAATCAGAGGATCCTTCCTCTATTACAATTGTTTATGTGGTTTCTCTGCATAATGGTAATAATAATTACTTGTAATTGATCTGATATTTAACTATAACTACTCTGATATGCATATCTATTCATTACTACTTATAACTACCTACTTGAACTACTAATGATTCATATTTACTTTGATGTGGTCCAATTCAATACACTCGTTGATTTGATTAACTCAATCCTTTGACTAAGCTTACCACTTTTTTGTATCACCTCCTCTTTCTTACACATCAGTACTAACTATCAAGGATGGATATCAATTGTGGGAGATATTTAGACAATTAGGATCCAACATCTTGAAAAATAGATTTCTTAGGATAATAAAGGGAAACCACTTCCATCTGTAGTCCCAAAGATCGACAAAGTAAAAATCTCCTTTTTTATCATCTTCTATCATTTTGTTCCCTTTAATTAAATCAGGATCGCCTCAACCCA
This sequence comes from Alisma plantago-aquatica, assembly GCA_963693085.1. Classification (NCBI taxonomy): domain Eukaryota; kingdom Viridiplantae; phylum Streptophyta; class Magnoliopsida; order Alismatales; family Alismataceae; genus Alisma; species Alisma plantago-aquatica. Next base: position 1,131,874,775 of record OY856412.1, on the reverse strand, counting down.
ATATCACCAAAAAAGGATTCAATACCAAAATATTAGGCGATGGGGCAGTGTTGTAACCTTTTTTACTCATAATAAGATCGTGAAATTCAATCTTTAGTCTTGTTTACTAACTTTCCTTATCTACCCTCTAGTGGAGTGGATTCGGTTTTTCTTGTGTTTTATTTCCAGTTCAAACACATTAATCTATTTTCTTCTCATTTTATATATAATAATGGGTGGAGACTCTAAGATTTATCTTCTTATCATTTTGTTGTATTTTATGTGACCATCGGGATAGCTCCTTTAGAAGATTTTTTCAATTGGGTAAAATAATCTAGAGACTCCATTGGGAATATCAAGATGATCAGGATTTATTTTTCTTCTTTTTTTCTTTATGTCTCTGGTTGTTTCATATTAGTTTTCTCTCTTCTATTTTTTTCTTTTTTTTATGAGAGGCAGGTATCAAGATTAGGGTGGCAGAATAAAGAATTATTCTAGTCATGTACACTCCATAGAATCTAGTGTTTGCGAGAACCTAGATCCTCATATTATTTCACTATCCTTCATGTCCTTCCTGTCTATCAGGCATCTATTAGGGTTTTTTTGGTTTTTATTCTTTTTCTTGAAGGTTTGCGTCTTCTGACCTTTTAGGGTTAGTGTTCGCTTCCTCTTTTTTGCTTTTCTCTTTTGAAATGCAAAGAAAGATCAACATTGTTTCCTATTTACTACAAGTTTGCTTGTCCACATGGGGGTTTCCTACTTTCTATCAATTTTCTTTCTTGTTTGTTATGAACATGTTTAAAAAAAAACATGTACACTTGCAAAATACACTCCTATAAACCCATGCATTCATGAAATGAGTGTCAACCTTCATGTTGGACTCCCAGATGAGGCAACAGGGTGTTCAAAAAGTTATCAACATAGCCTAATGTTAAATTTCCAAATGACTTGAGGATACTCCCATCTCCTAGCACTCAAGGACTGATTACAATCACTATAGTCACAAAGTGTATTGGGAGTAGTACCCATATCTAATGAAATAGGTTAACCTAAAGATGAGCATCATCATGCCATAGAGAAGCTAAGGACCAAGCCCCCCAACATAGGTCATATTTGAGTAAAGAATTAATTTCATATTTGAACTCTACAGTAAACATGGGGAAAGTTTGATTTTATACATATTCATCTTGAAATTGTTATTTGCTTTGAATATTTTAACAATTTTCTTATTTCATGTTTTATAACGTTATAGCCATTTGATGTACATTGTGTACGTTTAAAAATATATTCATATAAAACCAAAAATCTCAAACGATCAAAAGCTTCAGTTAACAATCTTCATTCAACAATCTTAAATGATCTCAGACAGTCAACAATCTTTGATCAAAATGTTTCAATCAACAGTCTTTCAATTAACAATCTTTACAATATCAAGAAGTTAAAAAAGAAGGATTTTGTATACTCAAGAAGTAAGGAGGTTTAGGTATAAGAAGAATGAAAGACATGATTATAATAGGTTACTCAAAAGTATTTGGAAAACTACTCCAAAAAAAGACTCAGTTGGGTTAAGTGGGTGAGTGTAAGGTGTATGGAGAAGGATTCTACTTGGAGTGTTCTTTTAAACCCCAATATCTCTTGGCTCTCGATATAGATGCTAATTGTGAGGTAATCTCTTATTGAAAAGGTGATATATAAAGTTAAGCTTGTTGAGTTTCTTAACAAATTATCTACTTAGCCTATTGATAGAGATCAAATTCTTTTAAAGGATAATACAACTCTCAAGTGGAAGGACTTGTAGAACTCTGCAAGAACACAAAATATGGAGAGAACGGATATGAAGTGGATCTCGAGAGTTTCAATCCATAGATGAAGGATTATGGTGGCATGGAAATATTGTTTTAATAGACTTCCTACTCATATAGGATTTCAGGTTGCAGTTTGCATCACGATGCTACATTTGTGAGAATGAGGAACCAAGAGAGAATTTATTTTTCACATGTATCATGCATCTGATCTTTGGTGTATGACTATAAATGAGAGTTTACTATTACTATTCTGACCAATTGGCTTGACTATTTGAAATTCAAATCAAGGGTTGAGCATTTCAATATTCTTCTATTTCATCTTTAGATAGAAATATCATGCTATTTTGCAGGAAGGAAGAAGAATATGGATACTACTTTGGGAAACATCTACTTTGATTTTTTGCAATTAAAGCATCAACAATATAATCTAGCATATAGATATACAGAACGTTATTGTAATTTTTGGAACATAAGAAAACATGAAATATTTCCATGCAAAATCCTAATAACACATCATACAAGCATCAAGAATGATCATATAGGTATGAAATGCTTTTTTCCTCTCCCCCATTCCATTTATACACATTTATATTGAAGGAGAAGTATTCACTAATATACAATAACCAAATTAAGCCAACATGAGCTCCTATACTTGAGATCCATCCACCAAATAGTAATGAATGACCTTCTTCTTGAATATCTAGCATCCAAATAGCTATAGATAGCCTCTTCATGGCCAATCCTCAATCACTGGGTTACCAAAAATTACAAAGAGACCTTCTTATATGTTAGTCCTAGACAAAGCACCAAGAAAAGAAGGTAGAAAAGAAAGATAACATGATATCCTAAAAAAGGCCATCGATTAGTTTGTCAGATGCTCTAAGGAGGAGAGAAGAACAAGGAAAACCAAAAAGAAGGAACAAAACCAACCTCTAAGGATATTACAAAGATCTTCCCATGAGTAGCCTTTTCTAGGGAAAGGGTGATTTGATCACCTCTCTCTACACTCTACCAAGATCCAATTGTTTCAAAAGTGAAAATTGAGCTTTGATCCAAACTTCATAGAGAAAGAAGCTTATATAACTCAACCTAAAAAATCATTATCATTACCAAATAGTAGAGACAAAAGGAAACCATAACAACTAAGAGGAAATATATGGTTTCCAAAACTAATGAGATACATCAAGCATGTAGGGACTAATGCAGTAACACCCCATATGACCTACAAACTTGATCTGACTTTGAAGAAACCCATCCAATTACGTCAGTTGTCCAACATTGGCAAACAAAAAATAATTTGACTAATTTTGATAGGAAACATGGTCAATCTACCACCATCTCAGAGAGTCCAAACCCCTAAAATACCATCCCAATATCTAATAACTCTAGTCCGTTCTTCACAAATCAATCAATCTAATCACCTCAAACATGACCGATCATGGCACTAAGTTGGTCTATTTCACAAGGTCAAGATTGGAAACAAGACACTAGGTATACAAACTCCAATTTATGCATAAAATGCATAATTTATCAATATACTCATTCATCAGCCCCTTATAACCTTAAGTTATAACCTATGCACACAAGTAACAAGTACAATAAGAATAAGACATCTTCTATCCCTTCAGGTTATCTTGTATTTTAATAGGATTACCAAGTTCATAATATTAGGGTTTCACCCTTATTGCCCAAACCCTGATTTGAGTTAGGGTTTATCAACCTAATCCTATTTCACATCCAAGATCTAATTATAATCCATTTATTTGGGCATGTTACTTCATCATTAGCCATTAGACTTTACAAAGACACAATCGTAAACATTAATCATTAATTACATGTCAAAGCATCAGATTATAATAGCAAAAGAGAACAAGATCAAACATAATAAGTTGAACAGGTAAAGTTGGATACAAATGTATAAAAAGTTTACATGAAATTACAAAAGAATTACCATTTTAGTCTATTTCTTGGTTTTTAATTTTCTTTTTGTTAATTTTTTATATCATAAATCACATACATAACACACAAAGTAGATGTAGGAAACAAATAAAATATGAAACAATATTATCCAATAAATATATCACTTGATCATCAGTTAGCAATATTTACAACATACATGTGCATTAATCATACAGAAAGTGTATACAACCACTACACTAACTATACATGGTATGGAATAGGGTGCAAAATTGGGTGTATGTATCTTTGTCAAGAACTTTAATGTTGAGCGAAAACTCTTATACTAGTGATACTCTCATTAAAATTTCCACAATAAAAGTAAAACTTTACACAAGACTTATTCTATTCCCTTTTGTAAACCTAAAAATAAACCTAAATTACAATCTTCACTTCTAAAAAAGGAACATAGTGTATATAAAAATAATACATAATATAATATGTAACAAACTCAATTTTGGGTGCTAAATCTATTTTGATATATAATCCATCATTTTCCTAACTTGAACTTATTCCTTCATTCCAAGACTCGTTCGGTTATTTTTATCATGTTTCTTACTCTTTGATACTAATTAGTAACCATATGAATTTCTTATTTCACAGTGAGTTCATTTCTTCTTACTTGAGTAATACTTATAGATGAATCTCTTACTTTAGTGACTCACTTTCACCACATAGAGTGAAATTTAAAATTATGGCACATTAGTACTTAGTTAAAGCATTCTAGTCCAATAATACGATCATTTACTAGTTAATTGCTTGGAATCTTTACATATATTGGCCAATTTAATATATATTAAAATTTTAACAATTAATGGTAGAAATTTTAATAGACTGGTTGGAGTAGTAATGTGGAGAGTTAGAATTTCTACTATTTAGTTTAAAAAAATATAGAACCATGATTAACTTTCTAGAGAAGCAGAACTCTAGGTTGTTAAGTATGAGATTTAGAAGATGATTGATATCATAGGGTATTCTTAACCACTCACACCATGAATATTCAGGTTCATCTTCTTCTTTAGAAATGTACGTGGAGGATTGGTCGTTAAATTTTAATGATCAACCCTACTGGAGGGGTTATGGCTCTGATACCATTGTAACACTTAGGGCTGCCGTCCAAGGCTCTAGTAGAGTTTTAGGAATGACGATTGGTCCCACAGGCCACCACTTGTCTTAATTGTGTACTTTATCCTCACTCATGCACAAGTCAAGATCAACTTTCCGCTTGTTTACCCATCCTAGTATTACTCCAAGTTGAGCATGCTTAAGTATGGAGTTTTTAGTGATGGGATCCCTAAAAAGGAGGTGAACCTTGGTGATATGGGTAGTCCAATAATTCCTTTGAAGATCATTTTATCTGAGACCTAAAATCTTGGGACGTTTCTTATGTAAAAATCTCTCTCTTTCCCAAGATTCAACTCCCACACATCCTAGGATTAGATGGAGACTCCATTAGTTTCTCTATGGTAATAAGCATTGTGGCTTCCATGAATGACTCGTTGTTTACCAAAACATAATGAGAACGAAATGTCAAACCTCTATTACATATTGCTAGATTTTCTCCCCATTAAATCTTGCATAACTTGCATAGAATTCCCTTCTCATCTTTGTTTCACCCTGCCAAGCAACCATCTCCTAGGTTCCTAACCAAAGTCTTGGATTTCATCAATACCACCATTCTACATATTACAAAAACAATAGTCGAAGACACTTCAATGTTTCCTTCTCACCTCCCCATACCCCTAACACTGGCCCACACCCTACAAGATGTGTACCCAATCGGCAGGTTGAGGAATCAAGACTTCCATCGATGACCACATCAGGTGGAATAACTGTGAGCTCTGATCTCCAAACCACGATATAAACACGATTCAAACTTAGCGGAAGCGATTCTATTAACAGCGGAAGACAAAAATCACGGAAAATTAAAACTTTTCGAAACAAGAGCTTGAATCCATAAAAGCTTCTTTCCTAACAAGAGATAAATTATTTACATCTCATGATAATTACTTCTTGAGTAATTATATACATCAAGATACAAAATCTCAAGAACTCATAACAAAAGACTCCAAGACCAGAGAGTACAGAGGAAACATAGGACTGACTCTAACTACACCACATGGCAGGCTAAATCTCCACCTAAGATTTACTGCTGCTCCTAGTGCTGCTGCTACTACTGCTGGGACTGGTCACCTGTAGACCGGTTCCTCCGTCTCCGACGTCCACCTAAAAAGTTGAAGTCTACGGGGTGAGACAATATTACATAATTGTCCCAGCGAGAGTTATAACTCTCCACCAGAAGCTTTATTATAACATCAAAGAATATCTTAAGTAGTAAAGCTTTCAAAGTATTCAATAGTAGTTGCAGCTATAAACAAGAGCTAAACATTTATGAGACATGAAGAATATAAGCACTATTACAGTGTATCATCAATCAACAAACTCGTAGTTATCTCTAACATGTATACTACGCGGTTGATTATGTTTTACAAACAATATTATGCCCTGTGGAGATGAGGCATACCACTCATACTCCAACTGATTGCTAAGAAGTCACATCAGTATCATACATAGGTCATTAAGAGAGCTGGATTCATATGACCTTCACCTTCCTCAGTCAATAAGAGGATTACTTGTAGGACATCTTGTGTCTCTACTATTATAGCTCACCAGGGTAAACTGGTCCTTCGCTATTATAGAGTTACAGTGGCATTCTGTACTCTCTTCGTCATCAGGAGATTTCATGTTTATCTCCACTGATATGGATATTTATGTTTTCTTCGTCATCAGGAGGTTTCATGTTTACCTACTACTGATACAGTATGGGATTGTAGTGAAGGATTGACGGATTACATATCTACATCAATTTCCTACACTAGGATGTAAGGTTCTACACATCCATATACCCCACATACTCACTAGTATGTGATCCAGGAGTTCCCTTAGGAAAACCTGTTTCGCCATCATTTGATCTCTGACAATGATGGGTCTATGATCAGGGCTCTACATTATACTTGATTAGTTAGGTACATTCAGTATTCATTTAACATCACACTTTGTTCTCCAAACAATAACAATAGCATAACAACTATAAAAGGAGAATACTAAATGTAACAAGCCTAACTCACATCAATCATCATTTCTCATTATACTCATCACAAGTCATCTCTAAAGCATGACTTTGATGGTATTCATGGCTCTCACGGCCCATTATTATCATAGAATGCCACTGACAAGGCATCAAGATACTTTATTTATTCATAAAGCTATCAATATGCCTTTAATGAATATAGTATCATCATCCATACCTGGATATGATCACCTCCATATCAGAACTTGCATGGTTAATTCAACTAATAAAGGTAATTCAAAACAATGATTATACTTTCCACTTTGGTCATAAGAGCTAAGTTCTTTGATTCTTATCAACTAGAGTTTAATACTCATATAACATGTCATCACCTCTGAATTAGGGTTTACTATTCACATCACATGTCATTACCCTTGAATTAGGGTTTACTATTCACATCACATGGTGAATTGAACTCATAACATCATCATATATGAGGAACATCATCATTGATGCTCTCAGATTAGCTTAAGATTCATCATATATCATAATTAGGGTTTTCATGATCTCACATAGGTGGATCATACCCTAATCATGTACATTCATGTGTATTGAAGGTTCTTTACTTGAGTTTCCACTCTAAAAGGGTAATTTCTCTCTCTTAAGGTACTTTCTCTCTCTTAAGATGCTTTCTCTCTCCTCACACTAGTAGATGGTGATAACACCTCTCTAGATCAGGTTGGGTTAAGTCCTCATGGGCTAACATAAGCCAAAACATCATTAACATGTGATTATGGTTTTATTAGAAACAGGTATTACTCAATTAAACCCCTCAAGGGTATTTTGGTAATTTACCTCATGATCACCATCATGGGTCAATTCATTAATCACTTAGTCCCTTAATGTTCTAAGCTACCATTAAGATTTAGATTAGATCACCATTGAACCAATTACCACTTCAAGTGATTATGTATAAATAACATTGAAAACCTCCAAACGGTTTCAACCTTCAACCACCAAACGGTTTGAAGCCGTTTGGGTGCATTGACCGTTTGCTAGGTTTGACTCTAAGACCGCATGACCTCAAGGTCGTTTTCCCAAACCGTTTGGGTGCGTTGACCGTTTGGAAAGGTTGACTTTCCAAACCGTTTGAGCTTATGCGGTTTGAAACCGTTTGATCAACTTGTCTTGAGATCGATTGGTCCAAACGACCTTGAGATCGTTTGAGCCCAAACGGTCTTGAGACCGTTTGGACTAAAACGGTCTTGAGACTGTTTGGATCCAAACGGTCTTGAGACTGTTTGGTCCAAATGGGCTCAAACTGTTTGGACCTCCAACATGGTTCAAAAGTTACAAATGTTTATGATTAAGTATGTTGAAGCCCTCAATTGGCCAAAGCCATGTTAACCACTTATAAATTGAGTCAATTAGGATGAGCCTCAATCAATTGGAAACCAAATTAACCCTCAATTGAAATCCAATTAGGGTTAAGTCCATCTCAATTGGGGTTTCAAATCGGATGGTCATCAATATTCAACAATGTGAATCAATTCAAGGTTGAACCTATCAATTGACCTCCAATTGGGACCAAACTTGGCCCAAATGGTCTTGAGATCATTTGGATGACCTCCAAACGGTCTTGAGACCGTTTTCCCAAGAAATCATAAAAATCTAAGTTGATTTGATAGGGGTTGAACCTTAATTCAGTCACAAATCAGCAATTTGATTATTTCAATAACCCATTGTAATTGGGCTCTCAATTGATCAATTTATCTTAACCCTAGACCTCCAAACGGTCTTGGGTTGACACCAAACGGTCTTGAGACCGTTTGGATGAGTTACAAACGGTCTTGAGACCGTTTTTCCCATCCAATCTTTGGACTCTAGTGAAAATTCATCAAGGTTGGATCTATTGAGTTGATCATCACATCAATACTTAATTGCAATATGATTTGGTACCTTTGGACCTTCAATTGGTCAACTATACTTGACCCCAGACCTCCAAACGGTCTTGGGGTGACCCCCAAACGTTCTTGAGACCGTTTGGGTGATTCCCAAACGGTCTTGAAACCGTTTGGGCTAATCAACCCAAAATCTCAACTTAACTCATTGGAGATTCAGCACTAATTTCAATTAGGGTTTGCCCTATTAATCATCCTTCAACTCATGACTCGTTTGGAATTAATCCCTCAAATTTGGTGGGTCGTTAACTAACATCATTATGAACAGTAATCCCAAACGGTCAACGTTTGGTCAATCATCTTAAACGGTCTTGAGACCGTTTGCCCAAAAAGGGAAAATTAAACAGATTGAAAATCAGAACTTAATTCAATTGGTTTTGCTAATTGATTTGCTTATATCACACGATTCCTTTGGAGTTAACCTCTCAAATTTTGTGGGTGATTAAACTACATAATTATGAACAAGATTCACATATGGTCTTCGCTTGGTCAACGGGACCAAACGGTCGTGAAGACCGTTTGCCCTCACACGACCCTGAAACCGTTTGCCCACCAAACGGTTTGAAACCGTTTGAACAAATGGTGGAGGTCGTTTGATAAAGTGGAAATCCGTGGATAAGCATAGGAATTAATGCCCTTATCTTCTACCTTGAGAACAGTAGCAGTTCTTCACGATTTTTCTTGCAAGGATGCAAGGGAAGATAGGGAAGAAGAAGAACTAGCAACTATATGCATAGAAAAGATGTATAATCAAAGCATAAAGTTTAGAGTTATAAAACCCGCCTAAAGGTTGTTCCTTGAGCTCCAAGCTTCCAAGCTCCAAGCTTTAATGGCGTCTTTGAGCTCCAAAGGTCGGCCAAGGTGAATTCTCCAAGGGAAAGTTGGAAAGGAATGGCTAGAAAGATAGAGCTAGGTGAGCTAGCCATGAATTCAACCTTGAAAACGAGTTTCCTCCATGAATTCAAGCAAAAGGGATGATCCAAACTTACCTAGGACCCCTGGTCGTACTTATCTGCTCTAGAGCCTAGCCTTGGTAGGTTTTGATCAAGGGGAAAAGAAATGAAAGGGAGAGGGTCGTTCCCTTGCTAAGTGGAAAAGTTGTATATATACTTAGGTGAATTTTCAACATAAGGACATATGTTTTCCTCATTTCTCATCTAAGTCCTTCCTTTCTTCTTTGCACGTCCCCACATCTTATTTCTAAGGACAAACTTCTTCTAATATCAAGAATTTAAGGCAAAGAGGATCAACCCATCACTAAAGCATACACATAAAAGGGCTATTATACATACACCTTGTTTATTCAATCACAAATGTGTTCTTTGTTATATGATTATTCAAATGCAGTGCCCTCTTCATCATTTCTACTCTAAATGATGACAAAAGTTATAAAAGATATTTTAGATGATGTATTTTACAAGTTGCACCCCTCAAATTGGGTAAATTGCACTTTTCCCCAATTTAGGGTTTTCAAGCACCGGGATTGCTTCCACAGCTGCACCTTGGTGCCCAAGCTTGGAAAATCCCTCAAACCTTACCATCATAATTCTCATGATGTCTCAACATTAGAGGAACATCTCAACATGTGAAAATTGCAAGTTATCCCTTCTAACTGGGTAATTTGCACATAGGTCCCTGTATTACAAAACAATGCTACAACTTTATATAAAAAGGAGCAAAAACTGAAATATATGCTTCTGAGAAACTTAATTACATGCCCAAAGTTAATCACAAGGATTTAATTTAATATTTAGCCAAAACACCTAGGGTTAACACATAACCCAGGTCAGGGATGTTACAAATTATCCACCCCTTACAAGGATTTCGTCCCCGAAATCGATAAGACATATTAAGAGAAAAGGGCAGGATACTTCCTTCTCATCTCATCCTCTAATTCCCAAGTGGCTTCTTCAACACCACGGTGGTTCCAAAGGACTTTCACAAGACTTATATCTTTCTTCTTTAACTTTTTAATTCTGTTATCAAGGATTGACACTGGTCCCTCCTCATAGGATATATCATTATTCAATTCTACCTCCATAGGTTGTAGAATTGACTCGGTGTCTGGGTGACATTTCTTTAGCATAGAAATGTGAAACACAGGGTGTAACTTCTGTAACTCTGGTGGCAGCTCTAGTTTGTAGGCTACTTTTCCAATCCGTTCAATGATTGGATAAGGTCCCATAAATCTAGGAGCTAACTTCCCTTTCTTTCCAAAACGAAGGACTCCTTTCCAAGGCGAGACCTTGAGATACACTCTGTCTTTAACCTGGAACTCTAAGGGTCTACGACGCTTGTCAGAATAAGATTTCTGCCTATCTTGTGCAGTCTTAATCTGTTGTTTTATTATCTTAATCTTTTATGTAGTCTGCTGCACAAGATCAGGACCTAACAACTGACGCTCACCAGTCTCGAACCAACACAGAGGTGATCTACAACGTCTACCATACAAGGCTTCATAAGGTGCCATATCAATACTATGCTGATAGCTATTGTTATAGGAAAATTCTATCAAGCTTAGTTGTAGATCCCAACTCCCGGTAAACTGGAGAACACATGCTCTCAACAAGTCTTCTAAGGTCTGTATGGTCCTTTCTGACTGTCCATCAGTCTGTGGATGAAAGGCCGTACTAAACCTTAGCTTGGTGCCTAAGGCTCTGTGTAACTGTTCCCAAAAATGACTTGTAAACTGAGGACCTCTGTCAGAAACTATTGTGACAGGAACTCCGTGCAAACACACTATCTCTTGCACATACAACTGTGATAACCTTTCAGCAGAATAGGTTGTTTTGACAGGTAAGAAATGCGCTGTCTTAGTCAACCTATCTACAACTACCCAAATGGAGTCATGTCCCTTGTTTGTCCTGGGTAGGCCAACAACGAAGTCCATGGTCACATGGTCCCACTTCCACTGTGGTATGGGTAAAGGTTGCATTGTTCCTGCAGGTTTCTGGTGTTCAACTTTAACTTGCTGACACACAGGACATCTCAGAACAAATTTTGCAACATCCTTCTTCATTCCAGGCCACCAATACAGATCTTTCAAATTTCGATACATCTTGGTGCTCCCTGGATGCATAGCATACATGGAAGAATGAGCTTCTTCTAGGACTAACTTCCTCAAGTCTTCCACATCCGGCACTATCATCCTTCCATTATTACAGACTACTTGGTCATCTGAGTCATGGAAACCATCTCGCTTCTCATTTCCATACTCAGATCTAATCTGTTGAACTGCAGCATCAACATGTTGTGTCTCCTTAATCTGCTCTCTTAGGGTAGGTTTAATATGCATCTCAGCCATCAACCCGGCTACCAATGACACCTTCAACTGTACATTGTCTTGCCTTAAAGAGATAAGCATATCTCTCTTAGAGTATACTAAAGAGTTTAGTTGTGCTCTATCCATGGTTGATGTTGCTGATTTCCTACTCAAGGCATCTGCAACAACATTGGCCTTCCCTGGATGGTAATCAATTGTACAATCGTAGTCCTTGATTAACTCCATCCAGCGACGTTGCCTCATGTTGAGTTCATGCTGAGAGAAGATATACTTAAGGTTCTTATGGTCAGTGAAAATCTGAAACGTCTCTCCATAAAGATAATGTCTCCAGATCTTCAAGGCATGAACCACGGCAGCTAACTCTAGATCGTGTGTCGTCTAATTCTCTTCGTGTTTCGTAAGTTGTCGGGAAGCAAAAGAAATCACTTGTTTATCCTGCATCAACACACATCCAAGTCCATTCTTAGAGGCATCACAGAAGACTACATATCCTTTTCCTTGCTCAGGTAGCACAAGCACAGGTGCACTTGTCAACCTCTCCTTCAACAACTGGAAAGACTGTTGACACTTATCACTCCAAGAAAAAGGATCATCTTTCCGGGTTAACTTGGTCAAAGGTAAGGCTATAGAGCTAAAGTTTTTAATAAACCTTCGATAGTAACCAGCTAACCCCAAGAAGCTTTGAATCTCCATCGGTGTCTTCAGTTGTTCCCATTGTAGAACAGATTCTACCTTTGCAGGGTCAACACGAATTCCCGAGGCAGATATCACATGTCCAAGAAAAGATACTTCCGGCATCCAGAACTCACATTTGCTAAACTTAGCATACAGCTTATGTTCTCTTAGCAAGGTCAAAGCTTGGCGAAGATGCTTCTCATGCTGTTGAGCATCCCTGCTATAGATCAGAATGTCATCTATGAAGACGACAACACACTGATCAAGGAAGGGTCGAAAAATTCTATTCATGAGTTCCATAAATGCAGCTGGTGCATTGGTTAGTCCAAATGACATAACCGTGAACTCATAGTGACCATATCTTGTCCTAAAAGCAGACTTGGATATGTCACTATCCTTAATACGAAGTTGATGATATCCAGATCTCAAATCTATCTTTGAGAAGACTGTTGCACCACGCAACTGGTCAAAAAGATCATCAATCCTCGGCAAAGGGTACTTGTTCTTTATTGTTACTTTATTAAGTTGTCTATAGTCAATGCACAACCGCATTGACCCATCTTTCTTTCTAACAAACAAAACCAGAGCACCCCATGGTGAAGTGCTTGGTCGTATAAAGCCCTTCTCAAGTAACTCTTGAAGCTGTTTCTTGAGTTCTGCCATCTCGGCAGGCGCCATCCTATACGGAGTCTGGGCTATGGGTTTCGTATCTGGGATCAGATTGATTTCAAAATCAATCTCCCGAGGTGGTGGTATACCAGGAAGTTCTTCAGGAAACACATCCTCGAATTCCCTGACTATGGGAACTTCAGCAGGATTGGGACCTTCCTTGGTAACATCTACCACATGGGCCAAGAATGCATAACATCCTTGTCTCAACAGCTTATCAGCAACCATAGCTGATACAAGACAGGTGGGCAGAATCTTTCTTTCACCTTGAAAGATCCATGTGTCACCTTCATCAGCAAACACAGCCAACTTGGATTCACAATCCAAGACAACTTTATACCTTTCTAAGGTATCCATCCCGAGGATTATATCAAATCCTTGCATATCAAGTGGTATAAGGTCCACTTGAATGCGATGATCAGAAAAGAAGAGGATGCAGGGAGAACATACCTCCTGCAAAATGGCAGACCCACTCAATGGAGTCTCCAACAACAAACTATCTGCCCTATGACTAACCGTCATATTGCAGTTACGAATCACTCTCCGAGTGATAAAAGAGTGCGTAGCACCCGGGTCAATCAGAACACATACAACACAGGATGTAGACATATCAGAATATAAAAGTTTCATCTGACCTGCCACTACCCGTGGATTGACCACTGCTTCAGGTGGGTTCATAGCATAGAACCTCGCTGTTGCCTGGTGTTGAGGTGGTGCTGATGATCCAGCTTGAGACGCTTGTCCACGTCCTCGAGCTGCTCCTTGATGTTGTCTATTCTGAGGTCCTTGTTGATTCTGTCTCGGAGGTTGTGTCACACTGACAGGCCTAGAACGGAAATCCTTCATCAAGTGTCCCACCTTACCACAGTTGTAGCAACTCCTCTCCTGTTGTTGTGGTCTGGGTGGTCCAGTTACTGACATTGATGCAGAACTGTGCGTCCCTTGAGGCGGTTGACTCCGTCCTCTACCTCTTATTGGTGTCCATTGAGTATGAAAACTTGACCTGGGTGGTGGAGGGTTAGGTGCAGAGAATCTAGGTTTCTTGGGATCCCTAGATGAAGAACCCTGGAACTGTGGATATCTTTTCTAAGTTTGTCTCTTCTCAACCACAGATCTCTCTATCCTTCGGACTGACTCAACGAAGGTAGAGAATCTCTCTCGGTTTTCTAAGGCAGACACAAGGGTTGATATATCAGCATTCAAACCCTTCTCGAATCTTCTGATTCTTTCCTCCTCTGTGGCAGCCATGTGCGGACAGAACCACAACAACTCCATGAACTTAGCTTCATACTCGCTAATGTTCATCATACCCTGCCTTAGTCTCTCAAACTGAGAGATCTTCTCATCTAGGAAGGTCTTTGGAAAATATCTATTGATAAATTCCCGACGAAACTCTTCCCATGAGAACTCGATTCCAGGTCTCTTCTGCTCTTCCATGTTCCACCAGTGACCATCACTTCCTTTGAGAAGATAGACAGCATGTCTAACCTTCTCAGCTTCCAGGATAATAAGAATCTTGAAAGCCTTCTCCAACTCTGTCAGCCATAAATCAGCATCTGCGGGGTCGGCAGTCCCAAAGTACTCGGTAGCTCTGACACGACGAAGTCGTTCGAATGTCTTACCGATACCTTGTGTTTCAGGTTGGACATGCGCCCTAGGTGTAGGCATGGGCATCCTGTCGGTTATGTGTGTCATGGCAGTCATGAACTGCCCAAACATTGTCTGTACTGCTGGGTTACCCATGTCGGCTGGGTCAAACTGGGGTGGCTCTCTTGGTGACTCTGGTGCAGGCTGTTCTATTCTTGGAACCCTTGCACCGCCTTGAGGTGCACTAGCACTACTCTCTGCCACGTGCTCATCATGAGGCTCAGTCATCCTTATGTATCTTCTTCTCCTAAGGAGCAGAAGATTCTATTAGATAAGAAAGGAGTACTAAAGATAGACTCGACATCCTAAGTCCTATGCTTCTGTAGACTCAACTGACCTAGAGCTCTGATACCACTAATTGTGGGCTCTGATCTCCAAACCATGATATAAACACGATTCAAACTTAGCGGAAGCGATTCGATTAACAGCGGAAGACAAAAATCACGGAAAATTAAAACTTTTCAAAACAAGAGCTTGAATCCATAAAAGCTTCTTTCCTAACAACAGATAAACTGTTTACATCTCATGATAATTACTTCTTGAGTAAGTATATACATCAAGATACAAAATCTCAAGAACTCATAACAAAAGACTCTAAGACCTGAGAGTACAGAGGACACATAGGACTGACTCTAACTACACCACATGGCAGGCTAAATCTCCACCTGCGATTTACTGCTGCTCCTGGTGCTGCTGCTGCTACTGCTGGGACTGGTCACCTGTAGACCGGTTCCTCCGTCTCCGACGTCCACCTAAAAAGTTGAAGTCTACGGGGTGAGACAATATTACATAATTGTCCCAGCGAGAGTTATAACTCCCTGCCAGAAGCTTTATTATAACATCAAAGAATATCTTAAGTAGTAAAGCTTTCAAAGTATTCAATAGTAGTTGCAGCTATAAATAAGAGCTAAACATTTATGAGACATGAAGAATATAAGCACTATTAAAGTGTATCATCAATCAACAAACTCGTAGTTATCTCTAACATGTATACTGCGCGGTTGATTATGTTTTACAAACAATATTATGCCCTGTGGAGATGAGGCATACCACTCATACTCCAACTGATTGCTAAGAAGTCACATCAGTATCATACATAGGTCATTAAGAGAGTCGGATTCTTATGACAGTCAGTAAGAGGATTACTTGTAGGACATCTTGTGTCTCTACTATTATAGCTCACCAGGGTAAACTGGTCCTTCGCTATTCTAGAGTTACAGTGACGTTCTGTACTCTCTTCGTCATGAGGAGATTTCATGTTTATCTCCACTGATACGGATATTTATGTTTTCTTCGTCATTAGGAGGTTTCATGTTTACCTACTACTGATACGGTATGGGATTGTAGTGAAGGATTGACGGATTACATATCTACATCAATTTCCTACACTAGGATATAAGGTTCTACACATCTATATACCCCACATACTCACTAGTATGTGATCTAGGAGTTCCCTTAGGAAAACCTGTTTCGCCATCATTTGATCTCTGACAATGATGGGTCTATGATCAGGGCTCTACATTATACTTGATTAGTTAGGTACATTCAGTATTCATTTAACATCACACTTTGTTCTCCAAACAATAACAATAGCATAACAACTATAAAAGGAGAATACTAAATGTAACAAGCCTAACTCACATCAATCATCATTTCTCATTATACTCATCACAAGTCATCTCTAAAGCATGACTTTGATGGTATTCATGGCTCTCACATCCCATTATTATCATAGAATGCCACTGACAAGGCATCAAGATACTTTATTTATTCATAAAGCTATCAATATGCCTTTAATGAATATAGTATCATCATCCATACCTGGATATGATCACCTCCATATCAGAACATGCATGGTTAATTCAACTAATAAAGGTAATTCAAAACAATGATTATACTATCCACTCTGGTCATAAGAGCTAAGTTCTTTGATTCTTATCAACTAGAGTTTAATACTCATATAACATGTCATCACCTCTGAATTAGGGTTTACTATTCACATCACATGTCATTACCCTTGAATTAGGGTTTACTATTCACATCACATGGTGAATTGAACTCATAACATCATCATATATGAGGAACATCATCATTGATGCTCTCAGATTAGCTTAAGATTCATCATATATCATAATTAGGGTTTTCATGATCTCACATAGGTGGATCATACCCTAATCATGTACATTCATGTATATTGAAGGTTCTTTACTTGAGTTTCCACTCTAAAAGGGTACTTTCTCTCTCTTAAGGTACTTTCTCTCTCTTAAGATGCTTTCTCTCTCCTCACACTAGTAGATGGTGATAACACCTCTCTAGATCAGGTTGGGTTAAGTCCTCATGGGCTAACATAAGCCAAAACATCATTAACATGTGATTATGGTTTTATTAGAAACAGGTATTACTCAATTAAACCCCTCAAGGGTATTTTGGTAATTTACCTCATGATCACCATCATGGGTCAATTCATTAATCACTTAGTCCCTTAATGTTCTAAGCTACCATTAAGATTTAGATTAGATCACCATTGAACCAATTACCACTTCAAGTGATTATGTATAAATAACATTGAAAACCTCCAAACGGTTTCAACCACCAAACGGTTTGAAACCGTTTGGGTGCGTTGACCGTTTGCTAGGTTTGACTCCAAGACCGCAAGACCTCAAGGTCGTTTGCCCAAACCTTTTGGGTGCGTTGACCGTTTGGAAAGGTTGACTTTCCAAACCGTTTGAGCTTATGCGGTTTGAAACCGTTTGATCAACTTGTCTTGAGATCGATTGGTCCAAACGACCTTGAGATCGTTTGAGCCCAAACGGTCTTGAGACCATTTGGCCTCAAACGGTCTTGAGACCGTTTGGACCTCCAACATGGTTCAAAAGTTACAAATGTTTATGATTAAGTATGTTGAAGCCCTCAATTGGCCAAAGCCATGTTAACCACTTATAAATTGAGTCAATTAGGATGAGCCTCAATCAATTGGACACCAAATTAACCCTCAATTGAAAGCCAATTAGGGTTAAGTCCATCTCAATTAGGGTTTCAAATCGGATGGTCATCAATATTCAACAATGTGAATCAATTCAAGGTTGAACCTATCAATTGACCTCCAATTGGGACCAAACTTGGCCCAAACGGTCTTGAGATCGTTTGGATGACCTCCAAATGGTCTTGAGACCGTTTACCCAAGAAATCATAAAAATCTAAGTTGATTTGATAGGGGTTGAACCTTAATTCAGTCACAAATCAGCAATTTGATTATTTCAATAACCCATTGTAATTGGGCTCTCAATTGATCAATTTATCTTAACCCTAGACCTCCAAACGGTCTTGGGTTGACACCAAACGGTCTTGAGACCGTTTGGATGAGTTCCAAACGTTCTTGAGACCGTTTGCCCATCCAATCTTTGGACTCTAGTGAAAATTCATCAAGGTTGGATCTATTGAGTTGATCATCACATCAATACTTAATTGCAATATGATTTGGTACCTTTGGACCTTCAATTGGTCAACTATACTTGACCCCAGACCTCCAAACGGTCTTGGGGTGACCCCCAAACGGTCTTGAGACCGTTTGGGTGATCCCCAAACGGTCTTGAAACCGTTTGGGCTAATCAACCCAAAATCTCAACTTAACTCATTGGAGATTCAGCACTAATTTCAATTAGGGTTTGCCCTATTAATCATCCTTAAACTCATGACTCGTTTGGAATTAATCCCTCAAATTTGGTGGGACGTTAATTAACATCATTATGAACAGTAATCCCAAACGGTCAACGTTTGGTCAACCATCTTAAACGGTCTTGAGACCATTTGCGCAAAAAGGGAAAATTAAACAGATTGAAAATCAGAACTTAATTCAATTGGTTTTTCTAATTGATTTGCTTATATCTCACGATTCCTTTGGAGTTAACCTCTCAAATTTTGTGGGTGATTAACCTACATAATTATGAACAAGATTCCCATATGGTCTTTTCTTGGTCAACGGGACCAAACAGTCTTGAAGACCGTTTTCCCTCACACGACCCTGAAACCGTTTGCCCACCAAACGGTTTGAAACCGTTTGAACAAATGGTGGAGGTCGTTTAATAAAGTGGAAATCCGTGGATAAGCATAGGAATTAATTCCCTTATCTTCTACCTTGAGAACAGTAGCAGTTCTTCACGATTTTGCTTGCAAGGATGCAAGGGAAGATAGGGAAGAAGAAGAACTAGCAACTATATGCATAGAAAAGATGTATAATCAAAGCATAAAGTTTAGAGTTATAAAACCCGCCTAAAGGTTGTTCCTTGAGCTCCAAGATTCCAAGATCCAAGTTTTAATGGCGTCTTTGAGCTCCAAAGGTCGGCCAAGGTGAATTCTCCAAGGGAAAGTTGGAAAGGAATGGCTTGAAAGATAGAGCTAGGTGAGCTAGCCATGAATTCAACCTTGAAAACGAGTTTCCTCCATGAATTCAAGCAAAAGGGATGATCCAAACTTACCTAGGACCCTTGGTCATCCTTCTATGCTCCAGAGCCTAGCCTTGGTCGGTTTTGAGCAAGGGTAAAAGAAATGAAAGGGAGAGGGTCGTTCCCTTGCTATGTGGAAAAGTTGTATATATACTTAGGTGAATTTTCAACATAAGGACATATGTTTTCCTCATTTCTCATCTAAGTCCTTCCTTTCTTCTTTGCACGTCCCCACATCTTATTTCTAAGGACAAACTTCTTCTAAGATCAAGAATTGAAGGCAAAGAGGATCAACCCATCACTAAAGCATACACATAAAAGGGCTATTATACATACACCTTGTTTATTCAATCACAAAGGTGTTCTTTGTTATATGATTATTCAAATGAAGTGCCCTCTTCATCATTTCTACTCTAAATGATGAAAAAAGTTATAAAAGATATTTTAGATGATATATTTTACAAGTTGCACCCCTCAAATTGGGTAAATTGCACTTTTCCCCAATTTAGGGTTTTCAAGCACCAGGATTGCTTCCACAGCTGCACCTTGGTGCCCAAGCTTGGGAAATCCCTCAAACCTTACCATCATCATTATCATGAAGTCTCAACATCAGAGGAACATCTCAACATGTGCAAATTGCAAGTTAACCCTTCTAACTGGGTAATTTGCACATAGGTCCCTGTATTACAAAACAATGCTACAACTTTATATAAAAAGGAGCAAAAACTGAAATATATGCTTCTGAGAAACTTAATTACATGCCCAAAGTTAATCACAAGGATTTAATTTAATATTTAGGAAAAACACCTAGGGTTAACTCATAACCCAGGTCAGGGATGTTACAATAACAACATATGGACTCACCAATTTTTTTATCACCACCACATCCAAATTTGTGACCTTCGACAATAACAATCACGACCAACAAACATTAAGCATTATCCAGAAGAAACTAGTGCAACATTGTATAAGGTAGTAGAGTGGCGCTACTAGATTCACCTTCATAAACATTGTAGAGATGTTGGTCATCACAACACCTTCTCATCCACATCTTGACTGAAAGACCATGTCAACCAACCTGACATATCTACAACATAGCTTTTGTAGACCTTCAATATCCAAATGTTTGACCTCACATACCTTGCCACTCCTTCGGTAAGATCTCATGATGAACTAGTAGTAGATAGTTTCCTTCCTAGTTAACCCTATCATCTCTAAGACACCTGTAATAGAGATCACCATCGATCTCAAACCCCGACCATCACCCAGACATCTACATATCTTATGATAACCCTATGCCAGGAAGATACACTCTTAAATTGATCCACAAACTGCCTTCAACTGAAACTAGGCTATAGGTCTGGAAACCTTGATTTATCACATATCCCTACCACTGCCATCTAACCCCCTTGCCCATATCAAGCACACTATCAACTTCAACCACAACCAAACAAGGTTCCATCCCCAAAACCACTCCCATAACTTAACCAAAACTTCAATGATCCAAATGTATAGAATGTTCCTCCCTTTTCATTCTCATCTAGGAGTTTGATTCAGACTCTGAGCAATGTCTTCAGAAGGTTTTTTGCACTCAGAGTTACTTCTCAAGGTCAAATTCTCATTCCAAAGGTCAAGTCCAAGTTCTCCATACATTCACTGAATCCATTCATATGATTAGAATTGTTGATGCGCCATATCAAAATACAAGAAAAGGTATTTATAGTTGGCATTTACATGCTAATGCTACTATTTATATACTAGTGTATTATATAGGAAATATATATTACACTAGCATCACCTTCCCTGAAATCTTAATTGATTTGAATGATATATAATAAGTAATAGAATACATTATAAATTAGAAAGAACAACTAAAATACAAATGAATTAAATTATCCTAAAATATAAACATGTGTTAGTATACTACTACTTCTAGTAGGCTGGATGAGGATTACGTATCAAAACGTGTTATATGGACGTGATTATAGTAACAACCTACCTTAGTTGACATATGATATTAATGCTTGTCAATTGGTATAAAAATATACACATAATAAGTGGATAAATAATGTTGTAGTCAATTGTAGTAGTCATTAACAATGGAAAACTCTAGCATACTAATCTTATTCCTATTACAACTTTAAAACCCTAGATTTCTCTAAAAAGGGTATATTGGTCTATAAAATAACACAAGTAGTGAATACCTAGGAATAGAGTTGGACAAATTGAAATAGATAATTGAGCTTGTAAGTATTTTCATATATATATATATATATATATATTTGACACTATTGAACCAACCAAAATTATATGTCATGTGAGAGAAAATGGGCGCGTGTAGACAAAATAAGTTGTAAAATTTGATTTAAGATGAACCTAACAACAACCATGGGGTAAAACAAGTTAACACTAAGGGTAATAATAAGGATATTTACCCACGAATATCTAACAAATGATACCGAGCCAATAGTAATGCCTTTTTACTCTGCACCGCATCCTTTGTGATCAACTTTTGGAATCTAATACTTGCAATATTCATATTAGCTTGTGTTTGATCCATTATATTGAATTCTCTATTTTAGTTATTATATTATTTTATCTCTCTGGAGTTGCATTCATATAATATTGTCAAATGGTGAATCTAATTTGTTTATTAGTCTTGTCTCTACTCTTGAAGGTCACCACCAATTACTTTGAATATTAAAATATTGTTGAATGATGGAATAATTGTAGATTTATATATTGACATAAATTTCAAATATTGGCTAGATCATTGGCTCCTAAATTTGGTGGTCATATCCCCCAACCCACACAATGGATAATTGGCATAGGATCTTCCAGTACTGATTACCCTCATAAGCAAAAGTGTTAGTCTTTCGTAGTGGGGAGAATAGTAGGCTCCTGTCCCTGAGAAAGACAAAATATTAGATCAAATGTGACAATGGATACATTTTTAAATGTTGAATATTTTGATATTTAGAAATATGGAATTTTTTAGTACATATTATTTTGTAAAAAAATATCATACATTTATTATTTTGAATACTTCCATGTAGTTCATCTTTATCATCTTTGAAATCCTTAACTTATTGATCCTAGTCTAAATATTCCTTACCTACTTGGTAAATAAATTGAATTTCCTCTTGTTTATATTTATTTATTAGCTCAATTGAAAAAATTTAGTACAAGTTTTGTAGACCCAAACCTTTTTTGGTCCATGTTTGAATTTAGTCCTTGTAAGAATTTATGTTCTGGTGATACAAAGAAGATATCAAAGAGACATACAAGAGGTGCCCTCTGTTGAAGAGAAGATAAGACTCGTGTATGTTTAAATACTACTCCTTATGTATAGACTTTAGTGAAGTTTGGTTGTAAATAAGAATACGTATAAGATTCATTTATAAATTCTGATATAGTTTTCTAGAGGAATTGGTCATAAATATCGGTTCTTCATAAAATAGAATCAGAACTATAAATAATTGCCAATCGTTCTCTCATAGAAATTAGGATTAAATACCTAGTATACATAGAACTTAGGAAAATATTTTATGAACAAACTTAGCTTTACTAGCCCTTTCAATGTAAGATAGAAATAAAAACTTAGGTGAAATTAATTTTACTCAAAGTTGCTCAATATACCAATTAATGGATAATAAGAACATCATTCAAGTAAAATGAGATGAGGTTATAAGGAAGTATATTTAGTGAAGGTTCTGGCATGATTACTCCTAATCTACTTAGGTGATAGTGGAGCTTTCTTACATTACACACCGACCTAGAAAAGATGATTTCTACTACTTAGAAAAATTATTGAACGTGAACAAAGTCACAAACCCAAATTAGTATGTAGAGAACAACTTGGATTGTGACTTTTGAACAACTTAGTAGTAGACTAGTTTGGATAAGGGAAAGTGAAAATTTAGATGGGTTCCCAAGGTTGCATTGTGAATCCCCTTTGGTTCATAATAATATACTTCTCCTCTATGCCATAACTAAATATAATCTAGTGATACTTTAGGTTCCATTGGGTATTTTCATAATTAAGTCAAATGGTTTGTATGGTGGATTAAAAGTAAGTATAAATTTGGTAATATGTGACTATGAATTAGTTCTCATATTGATTTTGGCCATTTTCAATTTGAGTTGAAAATATTTTCTGTCAAGAAATTATTGTGTTTATAAACTAAATTTATTAAGAAAATGATGTTATGGAATACATCGATGATATCTTGAGCTAAGTCACAATCAAAGAGGTGTGAAAAATACCCTAGAAATCCTTAGAAGATGGAGTTGGATGTATAATAATGATTAAATGAAAGTGAAGAATACTAACACTAGTTGACATGCATATTTGTTAGTTGAATCCCTTTAAGGGTGGAGGGTGGAATAGTTTGGATCGTGGATATATTGATTTTGGTGATAAAATCTCCTTCAATGAGTGAAGTGTTGGAACATACTTATTTTGGGTGCTAAATCTATCTTGAGATATAATTCATCACTTTTTCTAACTTGAATTTATTCCTTCATTTCAAGACTCATTCGGTCATTTTGATCAACTTTCTTGTTCTTTGGTACTAATTTCTCCCCAACTGAATTCCTTATGTCACAATGAGTTCATTTCTTCCAACTTGAGTAATACTAACAAATTAATATCTTCGTATTTATGAATCTCTTTCACCATATTTGTTGTAATTTAAAATTATTGTGTTTTAATACTTGAATAAAGTATTGTAGTCCAATATTACAATCATTTGTTAACTAGTGACTTAGAATCATTTAAAAATATTGGTCAAATTCACATATAAGAATAGGAATTCAGTATTTTGCTGAAAATCTGAATAAAAAAAGTGTTGGATATAATTAATTAACTATTTAAATCTTAGTCACTAGATTAAAGTTAACTAAAATGAAACATTAAATAAATGAAAGCCACCGTCGGCCAGGAGCAGAATGCAGCAAATACTTTTCAAATAAATACAATGATAATTTGCTGCCAGTTTGTAAAATATATTGTGGACATAAGTAGTGCTACCGTATGTAGTATCAATCTGATATCAATTTCCGGTGAAGTGTGCGTTAGCTGTTTATACTACAAAATAAGACTGGAACTACCATAAAGTCGCTATTTTCTAGATTTTAGACTTAAGGAAGAGGAAATTGCAAGGGTTTGTCTATATTTAATCTCTTCACAAAAAGTCGTGCTTACTCGGGACGAATAGCCCAAGACCCCAAAAAATCAAGCAAGTACCTCTGTGTGCGCGCGTGTACCATACATGAACCTGTAGATCACTTGTTTAGTTTTTACGCAACTTCTGAGCTACGAAGTCTGGAACATTATTGATTCCCTGAGCATCTTTTCCAGCACCTGACCATCTGGCCGGGCAGTTTCTTCAAGGCAACACCAACTTGAAAGCTATACCAAAGCGTTGAATTCTAGCCGCAGCTTCAAAAGAGGCCGCTGGAATGAATGCATGGGTTGAGTTTTATCTTAATCTTTTATTTCCATTTTGGAGGTTGGGGTATAAGACAAAGTTTTTTTTTTTGAAAGAATAAGACAAAGTTATTTGAATGGCGATCAGTCCCGCTTATTTTGGAAGGAATAATCGAGGACGAAGCACACATGAGCAAGTAAGCTAAACAGGACTTATGTTTCGCCTCACTACTTACTCGTTTCAGGTTCATGTGAAAAGGCTCATGTACGGTTGTTTTTTCAGCAAAATCAATTGTACCTTTGGAATTTTCTCAGTTCAAGAATTATGGCGCAAAACTATCATTATGGCTCGTATATGGTCTATCATTACAACTATTCATTTCATTTAGATTTACAACTATTTAATGAGATGTCACTTGGACGTTTGAGCAAGCTCCTCCGGATATGAAACAATCAGTGTCGTCAGATATTGAACTTTCAAGACTCATATCTTCTGTACCCGGGACAATGTGTCCCGTCAGCTGCACACTTTGTTGTGGAGCCCACAAGTCAAAGAATCGGATATTGTAAGATAGAGGTTGGAATAAACAATAGGTATAGAAGATTTGGACCTATGTCAAACAAGTATGTGATATATCTTTCATGGTATCTGGAGATGTCCAATATAAACCCGTGGTTGTTGCCATATACACTTCCCTCGGGTATGCTAGCGGGCTTCATACCCACGATCTATGCTACAGCCAACAATAAATGTTAGGTGATGAGCCGGCAGGTTAAGTGCGTCAAACAGATAAATTAAAATTTGCCAATATAAGATAGTGCGAAGAGTATGTGAATGACCTAAGATCCCTTGTCAAAAGGGAAAAATATTGAAGCGATCGAGCGTACGTGCTTGTAAGATGGATATATAACTAATTCCAGCTCAACGTATGAGATCAATTCTCCATGGACGTTATTCCCCTTTACGTATATCTAAGTTTGACCGCGCAAGTAGTAGTATTTCTAGAATTGAAAGTTCCACGGCATCAAGTCAGAATATGGATAGATTCCAAGTATCTTTTTCCCGAATATTCACTGTTGGATTGACTTTGTTCTTTTCCATATCCCGAATGTTCCTTTCAAAGGAGCGGCCGAATACAAGTACAAGCTATGAGTGATAGCTAAAGCTCACGTACACTGGGAAGCATTGACCCAGAGTATAATAGAAAAATATCAAAAGTTTTATATTATAGAGGTCGGCGAGTAGTAGTCCAAATGGTAACGAGTGGGTAACACCAGTGAAGGGGCGTATCAACTCTTGGTTGATCTTGTACCACTCGGAATGAATGTACCATACCACATACATTGGTCAACTGTGTGATTTAAGTGTCCCCTCTATTGTGCTAGTAACTAAAGAGGGCCGAGAGCTTGCTCTATCGGGATGGATCCATTAGCACAGGAGAGGTTCTTTCAACTCCCAAGAAAATCTAATATATAGTTATCTTGATTTCTCATTGATTGATCATGTTACTCACAAATTTTTTTATTTACAAGATACCATGTAAAGATTTGTAAATGTATGATTGAACCCTAGCTCTTAAAGATCAGATCCTATATTTATATCGTATACCTCAATTGGAGACTATAAACCATTATTTCACATTTGTCTAATACTCTGATAGTTAATATTCTTTATATCTAATCAACCCCATTTGATATTTCTTTAAAAAAATTGATTAATGTGCACCAACTCATAAGTGCATATTTTAGATACAAAATTATTAAATATTGTAACATTCTGATTCATTAAGCAAAAAATAATCATGCATCAATGTATAAAATACTATGCTTGAACAGATAAGTGAAATCATAAATCTTGATTAACATAAATGTGTATCATAAAAAAATTCTACTAAAATCCAAAATATTACTTGTATCCACATTACACATACATGTTCCCAGAGGCCTAATCTACAGAACAAACTAATGCCTCTACAAAATAAACTAACTTGCAGCAACATGCCCTTTGGGGCCCACTGCTAGTCATCTTGGACAATTAGGTTATTAAGAGTAAAAATCAAGAAAGATAAACTTTAACTCCAACATCGCAATCAAAATTTGAAGATTCATGTATTCATGTAATTTTCATCCACCCCTAAGCAATGAGCATGACTATCTCTAGCGACATGCAGGGCGGCGATGTGAAATGTCAAGTTCTCGCTTCATTGGAGTCAGTTGTGCCTCCTTCTGATAATGACGATTCTGCTGGAATTAATTCTCTTTTGATAGTCTCAAGCTTTTGGAGTAAGATTTTGAAAAAATGTGATAGTGATGTAACTACTCTGGAGAAAATTGAGATTGAGGTGAAGGAGAATGATCTAGTATACCCACAAGAGGAAGCAAATTTGAATGCATCTATTTGGAGTAACTATCTTGTCGGGTATGTCATTGGCTTCAAGGTCCATCTTCCTACCCTGGAGCGATATCTTAATCAGATCTGGAATTTGACGGGGTCAATAGATGTCTTGAGTCATGGTAAGGGGTTCTTCCTGATTCATTTTACAAGTTGAGAGGATCTTGAAATTATTGATGAAGGTCGAATGTAGTTTGTGCGAGGAATGTCATTGATCTTACTCAAATGGAATCCATGTGTTGTGCTTACAAGGTTTAGACTTGAAGATATTACTATTTGGATCAAGATTCATGAGCTCCTGTTAGAACTCTACGATTCCAAGATGTTTTCTCAGATTGATTTTTACTTAAAGTGTGCCACTGAGGACAGGTAAATTTACTCATGAGTTTTGATGACTTGAATACACGCACATTCAGGTGTTGCTTCTAATTTTGTCTATGTTTCTGGAGTCTCTACAAGTTATGAGTGTCTCTGGTGCTAAGCACACAATTCATCTTGAATATGAGTGGATGCCAAGCAGATGCCCACTGTGTAGCCTGTTCAGACACAATGATTGTGAGTGGAAGAATAAGGAGAAGATGATTTGAGTCTCTAAAAAGATACCTACTGTTGATATTAGTTCTATCGACTCAGTGGGTAATATTGTTACATTGGCTACTGAAACTGGGCGTACCTTACAACTTATTGAGAAAATGTCATAGGGAGTGGAAATTGAGGATGAAGAGTTTCATGATTCGTTTGAATATTCCTCTCTGGATTCTTCTGAGCTTGAGCCTGCCACTAATATTGATAAAGATGTAGTTAATCTTATCACCCCTCCTGGTTCAGTTGAACACAAGGAAGCATATATGTAGTCTGAGATTTTGAAAGGTAACAAGAAGAGGAAAGGTAGAGCGAAAGGCAAGAAGGGTATTCCTGAGGATAGTTCTATTGGTATGTCTAATAAATTTGACAAGCTAGTCATTGATGATGAGAAGCTCCAAGACAGTGAAGTATTTCTTAAAGGAGTTTGCAATGATTGAAGGTGGCTTGACCATTATCTCCTAGAATGTTAGATGGCTTAATATTAAAGCTTCCAAAGTCTAGGATGAAGTAATGAGGCTTAATCCTAATATATATCCTAAATGAAATTAAAGTTTGTGTTGGTAAGATTCACAAGCTTCTTAGTAAATATTTTTCTAGTTTTCAGTGGATTTCTAATCATACTAGCCTTGTTCTTGGGAGAGTTGTGGTCTTATGGGATGGTAATTTTTTCTCTGTTGACAAGATTTCTGAGTCAAATCAGTTCGCCCATGCTAGAGTTACAACTGGTGATAAGAAGTTCCTTCTTACTGTAGTTTATGGTTAGAACCCTGATTTGGATAGTGTAGCTCTCTACAATGATATTGAACATATTAACAGTCTTAGCCATGAGCCTTGGGATATTATTGGAGACTTTAATGCAGTTAGGAATTATAATGAAAAAATTGGGAAAGAACCCCGTCCAAAAGATCCATGGATGATTTTAATGGTTGCATGATTAATTGTGGCCTTTCTGAATTATCTATGAATGGTCCCTTCTTCTCTTGGGACAACCATCATAGTGGTGTGAATTTTGCTACTTTGAAAATTGATAAAGTTCTATATAATAATGACTTTCTTGATCTCTTTCCTGAATTCCATGGTCTTCACACCATTAATATTACTAGTGATCATAGGATCATGACTCTCATCACTGGAAACAAAAGGAAAATCCTCTCTCCATTTAGATTTAGCAATGCTTGGGTGGAGAGGAAGGATTTTTTGGGTGTTGTGACTTCTTCTTGGAATTTTGATGTGGATAGTTATCCAATGTTTGTTCTTATACTCTAAGTTCAGGAAACTGACAAAGGATCTTTCTAATTGAAATAGGGATATTGTTGGTAATTTTTTTGAGAAGGTCGTGTTCTTGAGAAGACTGCTATTGACATTTAATGTATCCTTGATAATGATCATTTAAATATTATGTTGCAATCCCAAGTTGTTAACATTCAAAAAGATGCTATTGAAGCTCATATCAGTGAAGAGTCCTTGTTTTGTCAAAAATCAAGGGTTCATTGACTTCGTAAAGGTGACTCTAATACCAGGTTTTTCTACTCGTCTATTAAAACATGAAAACACAAAAATCACATTAATTATATGGAGATTGATGGAGTTCTTAATAGCAATTATGATGATATTAGGAACTATGTCTATGATTTCTAATGTGACCTTTTCAATAAGAAGGTTTTTGTGAATGTGGATGGTATTAAGGATATGGGTTTCCCTTCTATTTCTATGGATCAAAGAAAGTGTATGGATAGGTTTGTTTCTAAAGATGAAATCGAGGATGTCATTGATTTTCTTAACACTGATAAGTGCCCTGGGCCTGATGACCTCAATGGAAAGTTCTTTAAATCTTGTTGGTATATTATTAAGTCTGATGTCATCTTTGTGGTTTTGGATTTCTTTAGATCAGGTAGGCTTCTTAAGGAGGCCAGCCGCACCTTCATTACCCTTATTCCTAAGAGTGATGACTCTCATCTGATCAAAAATTGGAGACCAATTTCCTTATGCAATGTCGTTTATAAAGTTATTTCAAAAATCTTGACTAATAGATTGCAGAGCATCCTCCCTTTTGTTATTAGTTATAATCAATGTGCTTTTGTAAAAGGGCATAGCATCCATGATGTGATCCTTCTATCTATTGAGCTTATCGATGACTTCAAAAACAAGTTGGGGAAAGGAAGAATGTGTGTCAAAGTTGATCTTATAAAAACCTATGGTACTATTAGTCTGGATGCCTTATTCAAAATTATGAGTCTAATGATTTTTCCTATCAAATGGACTTGTGTCTTAAGGAGATTTTTAACACAACATCATATGAAATTTTGTTTAATGGAGAGCCTACTACCTCCTTCAAGCCCTCTAATGGTATCAGGCAGGGTGATGACCTCACCCCTTATCTTTTCACTATTGTTATGTAGGCTTTTACACAACTCATCAATAAAGAGGTGGAGGTTGGACACTTGAAGTCCTTAAAAGCTTCTAAGAACTTGATTTTATCTCACCTGGGTTTTGCTGGAGACTTCATGGTGTTTATGAAGGCTAATGTCATTAGATCTCGTTCTCTTAACAATAAATTTTATAGACTAGCTAGCATCACATGCCATAACATTAGTCAAGAAAAAAGTACTATCTTCTCTTTAATACTGGTGTTGATATTCAAGTTGTCACGGATATTTTAGGCATTCAGGTCAGTTCTCATACTCAAAGATACCTTGGTATCATTTGTTCATTGGCAAGCTATCCAAAGTACTATTTTCCCTTGATTGATAGAATGAAGAAGAGATTAGATGGTTGGAAATCTAATAAATTATCCTTTGTAGGTAGGTTGGAGTTGTGCAATTCTACCCTATCTACCATTCACAATTATTGGTCTTCTTCCTTTCCTATGCCTACTTCAATCTGTGATGAGATTGAGAAAACCATTAGGGATATTCTATGGGGTTAAAGTGAGGGTCAAAGAAGTCTTCATCTTGTTAAGTGGGAGAATGTTACTAAAGTGAAAGCTGAAGGTGGTTTAGCTATTAAAAAAGGTAGGATGTTTGCAAAGCTGCTATTTTGTTGAATATCTGAAGGATTTCTTCGAAAAAGGATAGTCTCTGGATCAAGTGGATCCATGAGAAATATCTCTCTAGGTCTTCTTTATGTAACATTTTGATTTCTAGTCATCACCCTCTTGGTAATTTATTCAAATGATTAGAAACCTTGATGTTTTCAAGACCTTGATTACATATAGAATTGGTGATGGAGAGAAAACTTGGTTATGGTTCGACCCTTGGCTTCCTCACAACAAAAGTATTGTTGACTATATTGGAGAAAAAGAGATTACAAGATCTGGCATTCCTTCTATGAGCAGGATTAGTGTTAATGTTTGTGGCACTAAGTGGAGGGCTAATTCCTCGAGATTGCATGGTGTCCTAAATAGATTCATAGTGATATCACGTCTCCTGGCAAGGGAGAGAATAGCATTTTGGTTTGTGAAGAATCCAAAGTTAGTCAAAGACTTATCTAGATGAACATTAGGAGCAGGGATGATGAAGATCATATCTTTATGTAGATTTGGAAGTTCATAGCCCCAAAAATCTTCCAGATTACTTCTTGGAAAGTAGGGCATGGTAGACTGCCTACTACAAATTCTGTAAGAAGAGTAGGTTTCTCTTTGCCTTCATACTTTTTTCTGTGCACAAGTGATTCTAAAAATGATCATCATGTTATGTTTGGTTGCATCTTTAGTTGAACCATATGGAGTCTGGGTTTTGACTATGGTTTCATCCATGTCAATCCAAGAAGCAGAGATGACATGTGCAAGTTGGATCTCAAGAACGAGCATCTTATTATGCTATCTATTATGCACCTTCTGTGGTCTTGAAGAAACTCAAGGGTTCATAATAGCGAAAGCATGGAAGCTATTTCAATCTAGAATTGGATTGAGTCAATTGTTCTGTAGTTGCTCTCCTAATTTTTGCTTTTCAATGCTTATTCTCTGAAGACTGGTGCTTTTTACACTAAGTGGGTGATGGTTTCTTCTTTTGATCTAAAAGTATATTCTCTTCCTCTACCTTCTTTTCTCATTGCTTTTAAGTGAGTGTATAGCTAGCTTGGTGAGAGATTCTCTCACAAGCACCCCTCTTTTTCTCTTCCATGTACATGTAAAAACACACAAAAAGCAATACAAGGTCTGAATTTACTAAAAAAAATATTATTTTCCTTATACAATAGGTTCCATGTGTTTTATTAGATCGTGTGGTCTTATGGGGTAAGTTTTATACTATAGGTTTTGAGATATTTGTAATATATGTGTTTTATAAAATAGTTGAACATGTTACCATTCAACTAATGCATAATAGAGGTGATATATAGAATAAATATTGCTTGTGTTGTATTATATATGTTATATACAACAATTTATGTATGATGTAGTCTATTATATAGTGTGGTTGTAATAGGAGTGTTTTATAAAACTTGTATTGTCTTTTTTATAATATTCGTGATTTATACAACATGTCTTGCATGTTGTAGTTCACTAAATATAGCTATTGTAATAAGGATGCTTATACAATAAGTGTTGCACCAATTGTAATGCATGTGTTTATACAACAGTTGATGTATGTTGTAGTTTTGTGGACACACCAATGTAATAAGGATGCTTGACACAACAAGTGTTGTATATTGTAATGCCACACCTAATACAACATGTCATTAACCGTTGTATTTGTTTAGAGTTTTTTTTACAATGTTTTACAATCAGCTCACTCCTTTCAAACAAGTTTAACTATAATATTTGCTGGATTTTAAATATCTTGTAATGAATAGCAAGGAATACTTTTCAAATGTCAAAACGAATCATAAATTGAACATAACAATGATCAAACCTTTTAAAAAATCTTTCAATAAATTTCATATATAGTCATCCATACACAAACTAAATCATATAAATAAGTACAATGTAGCTACATAAACTAGTGAGAGAGTTCAATAAAGAAACTACATAAGCATTAGACAGTTGTTGTATGTTAAAGGATATATGTTTCTGTCTCATGTTAGAAATTTCATTGTATGTTGAAGAACACACATCTCCTACTCATGTCAGACCTCATAGATCTCTTATTGACTGAAGCAATGACTACTATATTATAACAATAGTGCAATTACATTTCAAATATATCAATGGATTATAAATTATTCAACTTATTTTGAACAAAGTAAAAGAATATAAAAATCTAACTCACATCTTAAAAAATATTTTTCACTCTCATATCCTCAATGTCTTTCATGTACTTCATCACATAGTAACTGGAGTATGTATTGTTTGTCTCCATTAGACACTATATGACACAATATTAGATAAATAAAAGTAATTAGCAACAATTGAAGAAAAATACAAAGAAAAAGTAGTAAGAAGAGTTTTAGTTTCAAAAAAGAACATTAGTAAAATATTTAGAATTTTCATTATCAGGGTCACAAATGGCGTCATATTTTATGCATCAAATTCCCTGAGATAAATGGACTCATCTAATTTTTCTCAGCAGCGGATTTTGCTGAAGTGAGAATAAATACTAGTTCTTTGTTTACATATCGTTTCCGAATTCCACAAGGTAGTGTGACTCCTTTTTATACTCTGCATAGGACCATAAAACCAACAACACTGTCATGATGAAGGTTGAAAACCCAGTGAAGATGAGAGAGTGGAAGAGACCTTTCTTGAGAGGAGAAATTCTAGAATGGCACTTCTCAACTGTCACTTTTTAAGAAATAAAAGTTCAAAAATCCAATCTTGTGGCAGCTCCTCTAGTGACTCTTAGAGCAATTGGTACCCCATCTATTGAAAGATACTCAAGTCACATGACACTTACAGGAACTACATATGGGCATTCACTTCACATTTATAGAAAATATGGGCATGCAAAATGGTCCAAAGCTTGGGCTTCAAAGGAAATAAGAAATCAAATGTTAACTTGTGTTCTGGTTTACCTAGTCTCCCACTACTAAAAAAATGTGTATCAGATTATTGTTAGGCATATTCCAAGATAAAATAGAGGAAGTTGAAGAGAAATTGAAGCAGACATTTACAATATAATTGCAAGTGAGAGGTCAAAAGAGAAATCATGGAAAAAAGCATTAATTAAAATGTAGTGAAAAGTGCTTCAGAGAGAGATCCTTAAGATTCTTGTTACTTCATTGGATCTCAGTAGAAGTATTTCTAAGGGGATGTCAAGACAAGAGTTTATTTGCCCCATCAACATTGTTAAAAACAAGTTGATGATCTCATTAACTAAGAGCTTCTTGCATCATTGTTGTTGTCAATACCAGATGTCTACTAGAAGAAAAGTTTGATAATGAAACAAAGAAAGGATGTCAACGTGGTTCTAATGTAAAATATGTAGTTTACATAACTGACATAATTAAGACATAGTTAAACAAATGGAAACAGCTGGCACTGACTTTGTATCCTTTGAGGCCCTACAAAGGTAGGAGTATATATTACTTCTTTTTGGTCAGTCAAAAACTCGTGTTGCTTTTTTATTTTCTTTTTTTTGTGTCTATACAATGCAAACCACCTTCAACTGAAGGTAGTGAAAGGAAAACAAACGAAACTAACAATACAAGGCTATATACCAAAGAATAACAAGTGAGATCAGAAATAGAGCCAAACTGCAAAAAAAAACTGAGAATCACAGAGAACCAGCAGCAAGACTCCAAGAAAATGTCCATCTCAGAAGGCAGAAAAAGTAGTTGATCAGCCAAGGCAGACTACAACCAACATAGAGAATCTAAGCCCATCAGACATCAGGCTATCATAAGCATCAGACTTCAAGAGAGAAAAACATCAACTGAACATCTCACTCAAAGCATCATTCCAAAAAACATGAGCAAACTCAACCATCACTTAATAGTGAGAGGGGATCCATCCAAGCAACACAAATTGAGAATTCTCTAAGAAAAGAATCAACAACAACCTTAAGCAAGGTCATCTTCAATAGAAGAAAAAAAGTGAGAGGAGAGCATCAACACCCTAAAGCAAGGGGACTCAACCATCACTAAAACTAGAGGACCCATCATATGAACCTCCCTCCATCAAGATCACTGAACCAACTCTACACAATATCTCAACAACCGCCCAATTGGAACACCACCTAAGAAAGAAAACTACCAAAGAGAACAGCTCAACACATCCTGCCTTCAGATGCCTCAGATACATCAGGGACAACTAAAACCAACCAAACTATAGGCATCACAGAGAACCAACAACAAGACTCCAAGACACTTTCCATCTCAAAAGGTAGAAAACGTAGCTGATCACCCAAAATAGACCACATCCAGCAGAGAGAACTGAGCCCATCAGACATCAAGCATCATGACAGAGAGAGTAATTGATCAAACCTACAAGAAAGGATAAGGGGATCCATCCAACCTAATAAGTCTCTAAGAGAAGAGACACCTAAACCTTCAAACGGGCCATCATCAATAGAAGAGAAACGTGAGAGAGGAGCATCAACACCCTATATGAGGGGACTCACCCATCACAAACCATAGGAACCATCATAATAACCGCCAAAATCCCACACATAAGCACAAAAGCTTCCAGAAAAAGGGAATTCAACCATCTCCATAAATACAACACGACAAGCTCCATCAAACATCATACAACTCATCCACCAACAACCGCAAGCTGGATAGGGAGAGGGGAGCATCGACACTCCAAAGAGTGGGGACTCGACCTTCACCTGTGACAACCAACATCAAAAAACAAACAGGAATATTGACAAAGAAACACATCCAGCTCGAACCAGCCAACATCTCAAGAAGCCAAAAAGAGAAGGGAGAGGGGAGCATAACATGACTACAAAAGCAACTGAGAGACGAAACATCTTTAGGGAAAACAAAGACCACATTGGTATCACACATCCCAGGACCATCAAAATCCAAAAAAAGGATCATATTCAAATCCAAACAGAACATCCAACCTCTAAAAGGACCAGTAATAAGCTTATAAGGACACTGGAATCAGCTTCAATAATGTTCCAAAGAGCAGCCACATTCATATAAACGTTATCATGAACCCTCCTATTCCTTTCAGACCAACAATGATACAAGATTAAAGGGATAACAACCCTAGCCTTTCTCTCCTTCATGTTGGCAATCGAATCCCAATTCACAGGAATACTTTCCATGATATTATCCTTCATAGCACAGCTCCACAAATATTTGACAAAGATACATCCAAAGCAAATATAATTTGTATCCTAATAATCTTTCATACATAAAAAATAGATAGAGGTAATAGGAATCCCTCTTCTTCTTGAGTAGTCAGTAGTTGGGAGCTTATTATGTATAGCTTTCCATGTAAGAAGCTTCACATTCATACATCTTTTCGATTTCCACAGCCATTTATAAATCTCCTTCTCAATGCCTTTATGTCTAATGAAATCCCAAACATGCTTGACCTTAACATCACATTGACCTTTCATCAGAAATCTATCTTCAACGCCCTTATCAATCTGCACTTTATTCAAATTTTTGATCACGACTAGAGAACATCTCGACTCCTTAATGCACCAACATCCATCCTTAATAATAGAATTCAGCATAGCACCCTTGGGGATGCCAACTCTAATAGAGATACCTTTCTCAACCACCTCATTGAAAATATTAATCATAAACCAAGGATCACCCCAAACATCCACTTTACTGCCATCCCTAATTTTAATCTCAAACATATTCATAAGACTACACCTCATACGAATCACATTGTTAAACATCCATGAATAATTTGTAGAACTTTCAATCAACCAGAAGGAAACCTTCCTTAAGTATTTCTCACTAATCCACTGAACCCACAATGAATCCTTTTTCCTAGCCACATCCTTGGTATTCATGATAAGATAGGCATCCACCACCTCTTTACTTTTCCTAATGCCAAGACCCCCTTCATTCTTTGGAAAGGTAATGATATCCCACTTCAGTAAATGGACATTCTCCTTATCATCTGATCTCCCCCAAATAAAGTTCCTACAAATCCTATCAATCTCATCTAGAGTAGAATAAGGGATAAGGAAGGATAACACCCAATAGATATACATAGTCGAAAGATTCGATTTGACTAATTCTACTCTTCCAGCAAAGGATAAATTTTTAGCTTTCCATCCTTCCATCCTTCTTTTCATTCTATCTAAGAGCTTTTCACAATGTTTCTTACTCAACTTGCCAAAAAAAGGGGCATCCCCAAATACTTTGTATCATCCATTTTACCAATCTTTATACCCAAAATATTAGAGATATCCTCTGCCTCACAAACATGTCTCATAAGAAGCATACTTTTATCTTTATTAACACATAAACTAGACATGGACCCAAACTTGTTCAATAGAAGCTTAATACCATCAACACTACTATTATCGGCTCTAGAGAATAACATTAAATCATCAGCAAAGATCAAATGAGAGCAACTCAGATTGTTAGAAACATGGATAGGAGAAAAGGTATTATCTTTCTTTATCATCTCGGACAGACCATGCATAGCAATAGTAAATAAATAGGGGGCAATATCGTCCCCTTGTCTAACCCCATTAGAAGGAATGATTGTTCTTGAAGTTTCACCATTTACCAAAATTTGATAAGAAGATGTTCTAAAAATCACCTCAATCCACTGAATCCATTTATTAGAAAAACCCATTCTTCTCGTGATAGAAAATAGAAACTTCCAACTCACAGAGTCGTATGCTTTGGAGATATCATCCTGAATACACATACTTTTCCCATTCTTTCTCATAACATCACTAAGGATTTCATTAGTCAAAAGAGTAGCTTCTTTGATACATCTACCCTTAACAAAAGCACACTGATTTTCATCAGTAATAGAGGGAAGACACTCCTGCATCCTATTAGAAAGGATCTTCGAAATGAGCTTGTAGAAAATGTTGCATAAAGAAATAGGTCTCCAGCTTGTTATTAGGGAACTATTAGTGCCTTTAGGTAACAACGTAAGGTAAGTCCTATTCGCTTCTTTCAACATGTTGTTATTCATAAAGAATTCTTTGACAGCACTGAACACATCGTCTCCAATAACCCCCCAAGCAGTTTTGTAAAAATAACCATTAAAACCATCCAGACCTGGGCTTTTATCCACATTTAAGTTTTCAACAACTTCCTCAAGCTCCTTCTTAGTGATGGGCCTCGTTAACATTTCATTGTGCTTCTTAAAAACTTTAGAACCAGTCCATTCACCCTTCCAAACCTCACCAGAACTATTACTACAGAAAATACATTCATAATGCTTGGCATTAGCTTCTTAAATCACATCATAATCCCTCGTTACAATACCATCGATGTTAAGGTAATTGATCAAGTTCCTTGCTCTTCTAGTCTTCATAGAAGAGTAGAAAAACTTATTATTTAGGTTACCTTCCTTCAGCCACACAAATCTAGACTTTTGTCTATAGAGAGCCTCCTCCCTAATAGAGGCCTCCCTTGCCTCTTTTCTCAACTTGTTAGCATTTGTTCTCAGACCAGCATCAGTAGGATTGAGATCAGCTGCCTTTTGAGCTTCTAATACAATTTGATTCGCCACAGCAGCATTTTCCATAACATTTCCAAACATCTTCTTATTCCACTCTTTAAGAATGTATTTAAGATTTTCAAGCTTTCTATAAATCCTATACATAGCGTGCCCTTGGACTTCCAACTTCCAACTTTCCTCCAGAATGCCATGAAAATCCTTGTAATCAGCCCAACTATTAATAAACCTAAATGAAGATCTATACTGCTGAGGCTCACCAATCATCAAAAGAATCCTGTTATGGTCACTAATAGTATTCGCTAAGACATCACCATGAAACCGATTGCACTTAGTTTGAAACTCCACATTATAGAGAATTTTGTCAATTTTAGTAGTAATAAGCTTATCACCATCTTGATGGTTATTCCAAGTAAAATGAAGACTAGAAATATCCATCTCCATCATACCATTATCAAGCATGAAATCATTGAAGTCCTCCATCAATTTTTTTGAACGAGATTACGACCCAATCTTTTCATCATTCTTTCTCACTGCATTAAAATCCCCAAGGACAACCCACGAACCATAGTTCACCAAAATAATATTCCCAAGTTCCTCCAAAGGCCTTCTCTATCATAATCATCATTGTGCCCATACACAACCGTAACATTAAGGAACATGTCATCTTTTTCAAGAATAAAATGGATAGTCTGATCAGATTTAGCTATCTTCATAACCTTACATTTATCCTCTTTCCAAAGAAACAAAATCCGACCTAGAACATGAGAACTGTTATTGGAAACCCACTTATACTCACCAAAAAACTTTCTCATAACCTTTTCAATTTTGCCAGATCTAAGCTTATTCTCCACAAGGACAAAAACACCACAATTTGCCCTTCTCACCTCCTCTTGGACACTTAGGAGCTTATTACTAATGCCCCTTACATTCCAAGAGGATATAGTACACGAAGAACTCATTTATAAACTTCGGTTGTTGAACTGACAACCTCAGTATTTCCTGAGCTTAATTCCAACTCTCGCGGGATGGGGGCTGATATTAAACTTTCAAGTCTGATATTAGTATTCAGTTTACCATGGCATTTTAGAGGTATTTTCTTACCAGCATTTCTCACCAAGCATTTGACAGAGCTTGAGAACTTCCATCACTGTTAGGCGACTCTTTAGACAAGTTAATAATAGGAGTATGAATTATAGAGCCAATATTAGCCTTTGTCATCAAAGATAACTCCTTCAGTCCACCCAATAGGGTAGTACAACCCTTATTCTATTCACTTACCTTACCAGTAACATCATTTATTACTCGGCTCACCTTCTCATCGTATTCAAATACTTCATTCACTTCCTTCAATAATTTCTCATCCTCAGTAATCAGTTCTTCAGGAAACTAAACCGCTGAACCACTCCTTAATTCCTCCTCATCCTCTGTATCTTCAACAAAGAACTCGATATTATAAATAATCATTCTCATAGGAATTTCTTCAAATACTTCAACTGCCTTTTTATTCTTGACTTCCCAGATTTTTGTTGCTCTCGGAGCCATAGATTTCAGTTCAGACATAACAGACATCAACTCGCATTCATCGTGCCCCATAAAACCACACTGAGAACAAACATATGGAATCCAATCATAATCAAAGACTATGCAGTGTTCACGGCCTTCATCACTCCTAAGAGTCAGCCTGTCTGGAAACACTGCATCTCTATTCATCCTAACCAGATTCTCACTACATCTAGCTATCTTAGATTTAGTTTCATTTCATCTAGTTTCATCCGAACACCTAGATATGATCCAATTCTATCAAAATCCTTGGATCCCATAGCTCCATCGGTAGGTTTCTCACGTTCACCCACATAGGGATGTCAGAAAGAATAAGCTTTGACTGCTTCTCCTCCATGTTCCACCTTCTTAGGATAACAAGTCTTCTCTTAACATACCACACCCCTTCGAACACAAACCTCAAATCATCTTCATTCTCAAATCTAATCATAAAAAATCCATTTCCTCTGTCAAAAAATTTGAAGAATCCGTTTATGCTCCATATACTTTTGAAGTAGTTCACCAGGGTTGGGATATGCAGATGAAAGTCAACAACATATCTGTTAAGCATCTACTCCACTTTTCCACATTTTCCTCTGCTTCTGATCTAGGGTACAACAATTTTCCATCCGACATTAATATGTTTATCTTATTCAGATCTGATGCACCTTCACCCGTACTCGGCTTGAGGCTCTCCCAACTGATAGGTTTGTTTATTGGATTTGTATGTGATGAGATTCCCTTTGTAACATCCCTGACCTAGGTTATGACCTAACCCTAGGTGTTTTACTTAAAACATGTGACTAGAGGCTTGTGATTATCTTTTTATATGTAATTAAAACTCCTGAGGAACATATACTTCCATTTCTGTCCTTTTTGAACAATGTTGTAATATTATTTTGTTAGAAGTGGACCTATGTGCAAATTACCCAATCTAAGGGGTTAACTTGCAAATTGCACATGTTAAGGTGTTCCTCTGATGATGATACATCATAAGAATGAATATGATGTAATGATATGGATTCTCCAAGCTTGGGCACCAAGATATAGCATGTAGAGCAATCCTTGTGCTTTAAACCCTAGTTTTGGTGTAAAGTGAAATTTACCCAAAAACATAGGGTGCAACATGTAAAATATACCCTCTAGAATATCTGTCATGATCTTAGCATCAAGTAGAATAAAGAAAATAAGGGGGGAACCTCATTTGAATAATCATACAAGAAGGATAACCTTATAAGTGAATAATCAATATGTATGCAAATGACCCCTTTTATATGTGCAACTTAATAAGATGTTTGGCTTCTTTTCCTCTAAAACGTGGATAAGGGAGATATTTGCATGAGATGAGAAAGGGAGAAACGTGGCAAGGAAGTGGAGAAGGACCCATATGAGAAATAGAAGAAATGATTAGCCTTATCTTGAAAATATGCCCAAAATATATAAGCACATTCCTTTTACAAGGCAAGGGATCGTTTACTTTATTTCCTCTTCTCATATTCTTGCTTTGGACCGACTTAGGAGGAGCTCAGGAGTAGAGGAAGACGACCAAGTTCATCTATGTAAGTTTTGGTCATCTTCTAGCTAGGATTCATGGGGAAATTCATGATACAAGGTTGGTTTGCTAGCTTATCTTACTTAGTTCTTCTTTCTAGCCATCCTTTCCAACCAATTCTTGAGGAAGCAACCTTGGACGACCTGTGGAGCTCAAGCCACAATTAAAGCTTTAAATCTACGGATCTTGGAGCTCTATATCAGATCCTAAGGTGGGTTTTATAACTCTACACCCTTAAGCTTTGGTTATGCACTTTCTTTTCTTTCAAACGTTGCTAGTTCTTCTTTCTTCCATCCTTCTTTGCACTCTTGCAAGCAAAACCGTGGAGAAAAGGCCTTGATCTGGAGGTAGAAGAAGGGGTCGTGAATACCAATGTTACTTTAGCAAACGGTCTTGCCCCCCCTGGTCAAATGGTTTGCAAACCCGTTTGGGGCAAACGGTTTGCAAAACCGTTTGAAGGGCAAATGGTTTCACAAGGTCGGTTGGAGCAAACGGTCTCCAAGACCATTTGAGGGAGTTGACCAAGGGTTGACCGTTTGAGATTCCTATTCATAATTATGTTGGTTAATAACTCACCAAATTTTATAGGTTAACACCCAAGGAATCATGAGTTGAAGGCTAATCAATTAGGTAAACCTAAATGGATTAAGTGCTGTTTTCCAACCTGATTAACTTGACCTTTTTGGGAAAACGGTTTCAAAACCATTTGAGTGAGTTGACCAAGGGTTGACCGTTTGATATTCCTGTTCCTAATGATGTTGGCTAATAACTCACCAAAATATATGGATTACTTCCAAAGGAATCATGAGTTGAAGACTAATCAATTAGACAAACCTAATTAGATTAAGTGCTGATTTTCAACTTGAGTATTTTAACATTTTGGGAAAACGGTTTCAAAACCGTTTGAGTGAATTGACCAAGGGTTGACCGTTTGAGATTCCGGTTTATAAATATGTTTTTTAATGACTCACCAAATTTTATGGATTAATTCCCAAGGAATCATGAGATGAAGGCTAATCAATTAGGCAAACCCTAATTGAAATTAGTGCTGAAATTCCAATGAGTTGATTTGAGATTTTGTGTTGATTAGCCCAAACGGTTTCAAAACCGTTTGGGGATCACCCAAGACCATTTGGAGGTCTGGGGTTAAGTATAGTTGACCAATTGAAGGTCCAAAAGTATCAAATCACTTTGCAACTAAGTGTTGATTTGATGATCAATTCTATGGCTCAAACCCTAATGATTTTTCACTAGAATCCAAAGGTTGGATGAGCCAAACGGTCTCAAGACCGTTTGGAGGTTACCCAAGACCGTTTGGAGGTCCATGGGTGAGTATGGTTAAGCAATTGATGATCCAATGTTACTAAGTTAAAGTGTAATCAATTGCTGATTTGATGATCAATCCAATGATCCAAACCTTAATT
Source organism: Alisma plantago-aquatica (assembly GCA_963693085.1). NCBI lineage: Eukaryota > Viridiplantae > Streptophyta > Magnoliopsida > Alismatales > Alismataceae > Alisma > Alisma plantago-aquatica. The sequence continues at coordinate 1,131,831,870 of OY856412.1, read as the reverse complement.
GGTTGATTTGGATGTGGATGATATAATGGGAAAACGGTCTCAAGACCATTTGGAGGTCATCCAAACGACCTCAAGACCGTTTGGGGTCAGGTCATGACCCAATTGAGTTATGGTTCAATGGGTTCAACATCAATTAAGCTCATATTGATGCATGTTGAAGGATGATCGATTTCCAACCCTAATCCAATCAATCCAAACCCTAATTGGTGATCAATTGAGGATCAATTGAGGGTCACATCAGTTGAGTATTAACTTAATTGGCTCAATTGATAAGTGGTTAACCATGGCATGAACGATTGAGGGGTTCAACATTGAAAACCCTAACTCAATTGGAAGTGTTGATACACTTTTTGGTCCATGCAGTTTTGAGGGTGTTTGGACCAAACGGTCTCAAGACCGTTTGGGACCAAATGGTCTCAAGACCATTTGGTGGTCATGTAGTTTCAAACCGTTTGGAGGTTGAAGTACAAGACAGTTTGGGGTTCAATTATGTTAAGAACGTCCGATGGTTTGAAGGTTAAGATGGTTTAGTAGTTGTTTAACCTAAACCCTAAAGATACCTAAAGTCATTAAGGGGTTAAGTAATTAGTGAACTAATGTATATTAGGATCAATAGTACAAAAGTACCCTTAGTGGGTTAGAGTGACTAGTACCCCTTGATCAAGCAAACCCTAATGACCATAATGGTGATAACATGACTTATGTTATCAAAGATGCTTTGTCTTAGTCTAATCAAGAGTGATGTAAATATCATCTCTTACTAAGAGGAGAGAGAAAACTCCCTATATGGTTGAGAATCAAGTAATATACATCCAAAATATATGAATACACCTAATTAGGGTATGATCCTTCATAAGTGAGATCATGTAAACCCTAATTATGATTATTAATGAATCTCAATCTAATTTGAGGGCATTAATGGAAGTAATCTTCATACATGATGATGATATGAATAGTAAACCCTAATCTAGGGTAATGTGATGTAATGTGAATAGTAAACCCTAATCTAGGGTGAAGTGATGATATGAACAAGTAAACCCTAATTCTGAGTTATGCTTTTAAGCATAAAACTCCATGATTAAAGCATGAGATAAGGAATCACTATTCCTAATCAATTAAGATGCCGAATAACTCTAATTGGATTGAATAAGAATCCTAACCTTAGAAACCAGTTGTGGCATTATGACACGGTTGTGGTGAATCCTTTGTTACACGACCGTGCAAGGAAGCACGGCCGTGGTAGCTTATTCTTGCACAACCGTGCAAGATAGCACGGCTGTGGTATCATATATATATATATATATATATATAAATTGAAAAAGAACTTATGTTATGTAGATAGAAGTTACAATGTGTATGACATTAGTAGATGTTGACCATGCATGTTTTAATAAAGAGGTGATCATATCCAGGTAAGCATTATGATGTCATATGCATTAAAAATACTTTATTTGCTTCAAGTACAATGATATACTATGTTATCTGGTGAATGGTAACATATGAGCTTGATAGGCTGAAAGAGCCATGAGTAATATATGTGTTGCAATAATCTAAGGTCATACTAATGAAATGAATGGATGATATGATGTTACTCGGTAACAAGTATTATGATAATTCAAGGGTTGAATAACCATATTCCTGAATCACAATGATAAGATGGTTAGGGATTAATATCCCAAAGTTAAAATTATGTGCTGTGAACTTGATAAAAATAGTTCTCTTTCTTTATAGCAATTGTTTTATCTGCTTATGTTTGAAAACATGTCTGATGCTAAAGAATGCAATAATGTACTTAACTAATCAACTATAATGATATCAAGTAGAGCCCTGACCATAGATCCATCAGTGTCAATGATGGTGAAACATGTTTTCCTAAGGGAACTCCTGGAGCACATACTTTTGAGTATGTGGGGGTTATGGATGCGAATAAACCTTACATCCTAATGTTGGATGTGATAGAAGATGTATCATTAATCTCTCAATCCTTCATTATATGTTTATGTCAGGATGATGTATCACTTATCTCCCAATGATGTTGTTAATGCCGCATCAATGAGAGATAAGCAAGAAATTCCTCAATGGCGAAGACAATACAGAACACCACTATAACTCTAAATAGAGAAGTTGCCAGAATACCCTGGAAAGCTATTATAGCAGAGACACGAGATGTCCTGCATGTTGATCCGCATACTGACTGAGGAGTGATGAGGTCATAGGAATCTGGCTCTCCTGATGACCTATGTATGGTACCGATTGCGATCTAGTGATGGTCGGTTGGAGTATGAGAGGTGTAACTCATCTCCTCAGGGCATAAATATGTTTGTAAAATTTAACCAGCTGCATAGCATATTTGCTTAGGTTGAATTACGAGAAACAATGATCGATGATACATTGTATATAGTGCTCTAGTTAAGTAACTAGTATACATGTTCTTCATATTCCTTATTGTTATATGTCTTGTCATTCAATTAAGTTATAATTGAAATGATTACTTATAAGGATGTTGCTTCACATAGTTTATACAATGTTACCTGCTGTTGAATATTTATATTTCTACTGCTTTTTGTTATTCCTTTAATGCAATAACAAAGCTTCTGGAGGAGAGTTATAACTCTCGCTGGGACAATTATTCAATTGTCTCACCCCGTGGGATTCAACCTTTTAGGTAGACGCCGAGGACGAAGGAACCCACTAGTGGGTGAGCAGCAGCAGCAGCAATCTCAGGGACAATAGTGATCCTCAGGTGGAGACACTGTCTGTCAAGTTGTGTAGATAGTATGTCCTATGTGTCGTCTCTGTACTCTCAGGTCCTAGGAGTCAGTATATCTAAGATTTTGGCATGATGCCTCGAGATTTTGTATCTTACCTTGTACAGTTAACAAGGTAGTTGATGTTGTAACTCTCGAGATGTGTTTGTTTATAGAGATGTAATGAGGGATCAGTTTGTAAATAACTTATCATGTTTCTTTATGAAAGAGTTTTATCATTTGATGTTCTCTCTACAAAAAGTTTTAATTTTTAGTGATATTTCATAATTCCGCTGCTAATCGCTTCCGCATTCGTTGATCTCATTTTCGTGATTCGAACGTCTCAATTTAGTGGTATCAGAGCTCTAGGTTTGCTGAGTCTACAGATACATAGGACTTAGGATGTTGAGTCTGTTCTAGTGCTTTCCAGTATGTCTGATAGTGTCTTCTACTCCTCAGGAGAAGAAGATAAGACTAAGGATGTCTGGACCACACGAGGAATATGTCACGGAGAGTAGTGTTGCTGCACCCAGAGAAGGTGTAAGAAACCCAGAGATAGAGCAACTTGTGCCTGAACCACACCACTTCGATCCAGCTGACATGGGGAACCCAGCCGTCCAGACCATGTTTGGACAGTTTATGACTGTCATGACACACATAATTGATAGGATACCTATGCCTGCACCTAGGGCACCTGCCCAACCTAAAGGACAAGGAATCGACAAGACGTTTGAATGACTTCGCCGAGTTGGAGCCACATAGTATTTGGGAACAGCTGATCCTGCATATGTTGACTTGTGGTTAACCGAACTAGAGAAGGCCTTTAGAATTCTGAACATCCAAGAAGCTGAGAAGGTTAGACATGCTGTGTACCTTCTCAAGGGGAGTGCGGGTCATTGGTGGACCATGGAAGAACAGAAGAGGCCTGGTGTGGAGGTTGCATGGGAAGTTTTCAGACGGGAATTTGTCAACAGATATTTCCCTAAGACGTTTCTGGATGAGAAAATCTCTCAGTTCGAGAGGATAAGACAAGGTCCAATGAACATTAGTGAATACGAGGCTAAGTTCATGGAGCTGTTGTGATTTTGTCCGCACATGGAAACCACAGATGAAGAAAGGATAAGGCATTTTGAAAAAGGGTTAAACACTGAGTTGACTACTCCTGTGTCTGCCCTAGAGAACAGAGAAAGGTTTGCTACCTTCGTTGAGTCTGTCTGAAGGGTAGAGAGGTCTGTAGAAGAGAAGAGACAGACCCAAAACAAGAGGATGTATCTCCAGTTTCAAGGATCTTCATCCAAAGGTTTTAAGAAACCTAGGTTTTCTGCACCTATGCCACCACGTAGATCCAATACCCGGACGCCGTAGATGTCAAATAGGGGTAGAGGATGAAGCCTACCACTAGGAGGAGCTTGCAGTTTAGCATCTATGTCGGTTACAGGACCACCCAGACCACAAAAATTGAACAGAAGTTGTTACATATGTGGAAAGATGGGACATCTGATGAAGGATTGCAGAGTCAGAGAAGTGAGTGTGACTCAACCTCAGAGGCAGAATCAGCAAGGATCTCAAAGACAACAGTTTCCAGGTAATGCTAGAGGATGTGGACAAGCATCCCAAGCTGGATCATCGACATCTAATCATCAAGCACCGAATCAACCACAGGCGACAATGAGATTCTACGCGATGAATCCACCTGATGCAGTTATCAACCCTCGGGTTGTAGCAGGTCAGATGGAATTGTTATATTCTGATATGTCTACGTTTTTCTTTGTATCTGTTTTGATTGATCCGGGTGCTACACACTCCTTTATCACTCGAAGAGTGATTTTTGACTGCAACTTGACTACAAGTCATAGAATAGATAGTTTGTTGCTAGAAACTCCGTTGATGGGGTCTGCTATGTTGCAGGAGGTATGTTCTCCCTACATTCTCTTCTTTTCTGAACATCGCATTCAAGTGGATCTTATACCACTTGAGATGCATGGATTTGACATAATCCTTGGGATGGATACCTTAGAAAGGTATAAGGTTGTCTTGGATTGTGAGTCCAAGCAAGCTGTGTTCACTAATGATAGTGACACATGGATCTTTCAAGGAGAGAGAAAGATTCTACCCACCTATCTCGTGTCAGCTATGGTTGCTGAGAAGTTGATGAGGCAAGGATGTTATGCATTCTTGGCCCATGTGGTAGATACTACCATGGATAGTCCTATACCTACTGAAGTTCCTGTAGTTAGAGAATTTGAAGATGTATTTCCTAAAGAACTTCCAGGTGTGCCACCGCCTCGAGAAATTGATTTTGAAATCAATTTAATCCCCGGCATACAACCTATAGCACAAACACCGTATAGGATGGCGCCTGCTGAGATGGCAGAACTCAAGAAACAGTTGCAAGAGTTGCTTGAGAAGGGTTTCATCCGACTGAGTACTTCACCTTGGGGTGCTCCAGTGTTCTTTGTTAAAAAGAAAGATGGATCAATGCGTTTATGCATTGATTATAGACAGTTAAATAAAGTAACAATAAAGAATAAGTATCCTCTGCTGAGGATTGATGATCTTTTTGACCAGTTGCGTGGTGCAACCGTCTTCTCAAAGATAGATTTGAGAATAGGATATCACCAACTTCGCATTAAGGATAGTGACGTACCCAAGTCTGCCTTTAGGATGAGGTATGGTCACTATGAATTCATAGTTATGTCGTTTGGACTAACTAATGAACCAGCCGCATTCATGGAACTTATGAATAGAATCTTCCGACCTTTTCTCGATCGGTGTATTGTTGTCTTTATAGATGACATTCTGATCTATAGTAGAGATGCTCAGCAGCACGAACAACATCTTTGACAGAACCTAACTTTGCTAAGGAAAAACAAGCTTTATGCTAAGTTTAGCAAGTGTGAGTTTTGGTTACCGGAAGTATCTTTCCTTGGACACGTGATATCTGCTTCGGGTATTCATGTTGACCCTAAAAAGGTAGAATCTGTTCTACAATGGGAACAGCCGAAGACACCGACAGAGATCCGTAGTTTCTTAGGGTTGGCAGGCTATTACCGAAGGTTCATTAAGAACTTCATCTCTATAGCCTTACCCTTGACTAAGTTGACCCGGAAAGATGTTCCTTTTGTATGGAGTGACAAGTGTCAGTAATCTTTTTAGTTGTTGAAGGAGAGGTTGACAAGTGCACCTATACTTGTGTTACCTGAGAAAGGGAAAGGATACATAGTTTTCTGTGATGCCTCCAAGAATGGACTCGGATGTGTGTTGATGCAGGATAAACAAGTGATTTCTTTTGCTTCACGACAGCTTAAGAAACACGAGGAGAATTGTCCGACACACGACCTAGAGCTAGCTGATGTGGTTCATGCCTTGAAAATCTAGAGACATTATCTCTATGGAGAGACATTCCAGAGTTTCACTGATCATAAGAACCTTTAGTACATCTTTTCTCAGCATGAGCTTAACATGAGACAACGCCGCTGGATGGAGTTAATCAAACATTACGATTGTACAATTGATTACCATCCATGGAAGGACAATGTGGTTGCAGATGCTTTGAGTAGGAAATTAGCAACACCAGCCTTAGATAGAGCACAACTGAACTTTTTGGTATGCTCTAGGAGAGATATGCTTATCTCCTTAAGACAAGACAATGTACAGTTGAAAGTATCATTTTTAGCTGGGTTGTTAGCTGAGATGCATATAAAACCTACTCTGAGAGAACAGATCAAGTAGGCACATCAAGTTGATGTTGTAGTTCAACAGATCAGATCGGATTATGGTAATGAGAAATGAGATGGTTTCCATGACTCAGATGACCAAGTAGCCTGTTATCATGGTAGAATGATAGTGCCTGATGTGGATAACTTGAGAAAGTTAGTTCTGGAAGAAGCAATTATCTTAATAAGCTCTTGACATGCATTAAAATTAATTTTTTTTCCTAATATTGCCTATGAGCCCCCCATAAAATAAGTAGGAATAATTTGTTTAGACTTTGTATATCATGTTTTTAATAGAGTGAATCAAGTGTTGTTACAATATCTTAAGCAAAATCTATTTCATCTTTACACTTCAAGTTTGTCCTAGATCTTGTGTTCTATATTATGGCAATGTATAATGAACAATGACTCAAATGTGTAAATTCACTCAATTGTTCATTAATGGAAATGATGGTCCTATACTAAATAATCTTGTGGTTTTGGTTATTAGATTGGTACTACAAAGAAAAAATAATGTTATGGGAAAGGGAGTAAAAATACATATTTACTATAAACACAACGACAATGAAATAAATGAGCCAATTTATTTGGGAAAGGAAGCAAATGGACCGTGACATAAGGAAGACAACAGAAGCAAATGCAGAATGAACCTTAAAAGTACAGTCTTTCGAACATTACAACAACACATGATCAGAATCAATAGAAATTCCAGGCCTTGCAACTTATCTTGACAAGTGACATAGGGGCCACCACAAGTTCACCTACAAAGCTAAAGTCTATACAAATGTAATTAAGTGTATATTTTATCCAATTTTTGTCGATCTTGGAATTCAAAAAAAGAACAAAAATATTAGAATTATAACACAAAATTGTTATATAATTTGAAAAGTAGAACACCATATTTTCAATATAACATATATTTTTCTACTTCTAAAATGTTTCATTTAATTCTTTAGATTTTTGAATCACCTAGCAATTACGTCATTTTTTATACTTGTCCAATATTTTCAGCATAAATAATCATTGCATAAACAAGATTCACATTACCTACTTTATTATGATTTTTTCAATAATATCTGATGTTAAGATATTAGAGAGTTGATATAAATCAAAATAGTCAAAAGTAAGATGAATAGGTCTAAACTATAAATATATATATATAAGATGGTAATTTGATAAAGAACAACCATGATGACATATAAAGATTGACTAACATATATTCCTCCAAAGATGCAGCACTTAATATTATAAGTCGAATATTTGGTACAATCAAATATGGTTACTGTAGTGTCAGTATTTCATTAACCTAAAACACAAGTGGATAAATGAGAATTAATGGAGTTGTTATTATAGGGATATCCAACCAACTAATATTACTAATACATACAATTATTTCATAGTTGACAAAGTTTTTTTTTTGGATTTGCATGGGTCGAAACCCACCCCCTCTCCAAACAGGTGCCAGAGCCCGGATGACCCAAGAGGTTGGTAAATACAGCTGACCCGAGCAGAATCGAACCAACGACCCTTCATGAGGGGCGCACTAGCTTGACCGCCCGGGCTACGTTGGTCGGGTATAGTTGACAAAGTTGGTATAAGGGAATATGAATGAAGCTAGAAGAAGAGGAAAAAGTCTTTTATCTTGATAGAGAAAGTGATACAAAAAAGAAGCCAATGCATGAATTGAAGTGAAAATTGATGGAAACATGGAGAACAATTTGAAGGGAAAAAAATATATATTTAAAAATACTTTAAATTGAATTTTGCAAAGAATTTAGATTGAATTTCAAATATACAATAAAATTTTGAAATATCAAAGAGAAGTTTGATTGAAATCATGTAAGCATTAAAGTTAGTTGAAAATGAGTAGATTATTTACAGAGGAAAATCAATATATGGAGGAAACATAACCAGTTAAATACAAATTTATCGAGAAACCTATTGAGATATAGAACTATATATATATATATATATATATATATATATATATATATGTATGTATATATATATATTCTTCCAAAATATATAGTAAAAAATAGGGTAGATGTAGTAAAATGTATGATGTTTCTTTGTTTTCACAAAAACATATCACAATTTGATAATAACAAATAAGTACATGTCTTGTCAAATATGTTAAAATATATAACATGAATAATAGATTGATAACTTTCAAATGATTATATGTAATCAAGATCTATACATAAAAGAAGCAAAAAATACTAACATGGTTAATTAATATTATATAGTATGATGTGTTAAACATGTGTTTATCATGTATAATTTAGTTAATACATACAATTAGATATTATATTGCATCAGTTTATGTATGTGTGTGGTTCATTAGTTAATAGTGTAGGTTGATTTGTTTTCTATGTAGGTGTAATGCATGCTAAGAGGGGTATAAATAAATATATAATGATAAATTATTAATATTGTGTGTCACCATATATTTGTTAATTCATATGTTAAAATATATATAACTTCTAAATTTTAAAACATCAATATATATTTTTAAAATAATGAAATATTATATATTATTATGAAATATACCATAAGGGTATGCACAGTCTATTTTAATGGTATACTTTTTTATTATATCATTCTCTTTTCCTCTTTATACAGATCAAACACATTAAAATTAGTATACATTATCATCTTCCTCACATTTCCTCATTTTCATTCACCATAGACTAAGCATTGAAATGATTTACATCTCACAAAGTAGTCATGTGGTTAGATGACATTTAATAATATTGTGACTATAACTATAGTTGATATAAATAGAAGTTTTTAGTTTAAATATTTTTTATCATCTTTTTTGGTTAAACATTGATTTCTTTCAATATTTTTGCACTATCTATTATTTTTTTATCTTTTAATATGAAATTGTTGATTGTAATTACACTCTACAACTATAAGATATGTGTTGGAAGAAAATATGATAGTATAATGTTTCCTCCCGATCATAATCTCATCTAACATTTACTTATGAATCTTAATTGATATTAGATAAAATTAGTTGCATTATATTATCACACTTTTCTTCAGATGAATAATTTTTGTGACACCCTGCCACATTAAATGAGACTACTTGAAACAAAACACATGATCGAACACTAATTAACCACATAGAAGTGAAAGGAAATAATTAAAACCAAATTAAACATCACTAACATGTCTAGAAACACTTACATATAGTCCAACAACTTGCATAACAACATATACCATATTAGGTATTTACATATCTATCCAATGGCCTTAGCCACAATCTGTATACAAAAGAGATGTACCACATATATACATCCCATATATAAACATCGACATAATTCAAAAACTCATGTTGATATACATATCAGCTACAAAACATCCCTTGTTCAGACTAGAGAGTACATGGACGACTCTAGGACACTCTAATTACTAGGCATCTTCTCCTATTGCTCTCCAAGCTTCTCTTCCTCACCTCCATGAACCTGACAACATTGGTGACGATCACCTAAAAAGATGTGGTGCCCATGAGTTGTGACCCATGTCCCAGTGAGAGATATAACTGTCAACAACGATTATTGATTATAATAGGTATATTTTTAAGTAGTTAAAATAGACTAAGAAAATCAAACATGTAAAGCATGATTAACACAATATACATAGAAACATATAAAGCTATCATCTCCTATACATTTGATTTGTCTTAGTGCATTATATATAAACTAAGCATTATCAGAAATAAGGTAAGGGTTATCAACAAATGTGTATCGTGTTTAACCCTATAAAATATACTACACAGCTAGATTACATCTTTTATTAATCCATGTGGAGTTTGAGATATACCACTCAGACTCCAACTGACCATTCTGAAGAGCTATTCCATTCCATACAAGATCTAGGAGAGCCAAAATCCTAAGATCTATTCTGCCCTCGATTAGTAGGTGTTTGTCGCAGTGATATATAAGTCAACCTGCAATCGGCCTTGTCCGCACTTGGTACATAAGTCACAGAACTAGTAACTAGTGTATACAAAACCCAATCATCTGAGGTACAACCTTAGCTGTCGGTAATCACATCACATATACAAGTGTTTGAGACACGACCTCGAATGATCTCAAGCCAAAGCATGAACGCAGCCATCCTCCAGACCTTAGGATCAGGATGACAAGGATGTACTCTCCCTACACCAGCATATACTCATTAGTATACGACTCTAGGCTTCCCTTCTAGAATACTCATTTCCCCATCCAGTAAGTCCTAACACTGGAATGGTTCTACGAAACATGCCACTACATGATTAGGACTTCCCTTGATTAGTTAATGCCAATTGGGTAAGTTAAGACTGCATTAATTAATTTACATACAAGCCATAAAAGAGTTCTACAAAAACATGGGTATATTACAACTCTAGAAGATATAAAATGTATGATATAAAATTCATATTACATCATCACAGTATACCATCCCTTGCCACACTTGAAGAGGATCACACCTCCATAAGGCTCAAACCATGCACAAGGTCATTAAGACCACTCACATAAACCTTGCAAGATCATCATTATCTTTCCACACCTTATAAAAGGTCAACAAACCATCACCATATTTGTAATACACCGGTTCAGAATAACAATGCATCTAGAAACTATGATGTTCATAATGTAACATAACAGAGTTACCATAACATTAAGAGGGTATTACTCACCATAATAACATAAAAAGAAGCTAAGTATGAGTATCAATCATCACTTATTTGTATTAGAATTATGTTCAACAAAGTAGATTGAATTGATGTTATAAATCAGAACGCAAGGATAAACCAATGAATTGTATCTTCAATCCAAAAACATTGGATCAACAACTAGAGAAACCATAATTTGATAAGACTAGGATAGACATCAGATCATACACCTAGAAGAGCCATCGAATCAAGGGCCTAGTATGGCCATTAGCTGTGAACTAATACATGAACCATTAGATGTGGATGTCCATGTGCGCCATCATTTGTTGACATTAGAAGTCCCATCGGTTGTGGACACAAGACCACCATTAGATATTGACACCATGAAGGCCATCAATCTTGCAACCAGTGAAACCATTGGTTGAAAACCATCGATCATAGGACCAACGAGCTGATCGAGTCATGACATAAGGAGGCCATCAAGTCATGACCCAGTGAATCCATTGGTTGTCAACACAATGTGGAAAACAGGTCTAAAGCATTAAGAAAAATCATCATTTGATAAAGGGAGGAAAATTATCCTTTGAAACCACTTGAAAGAAGCACCAAAACTATCAGTTGTGAAGGAAGGCGTAGCCATCATTTTAAAGTCGAAGAGAAGGTCCAAAACAACATCTATATCCAAGCCATCGGTTGACATAAGAAGTCAAAAAATTGAGTCTCACCACAAGAGAGGTAAATAGTTCAAAATCCTAAGGAAAGCCCATTGTATGAGGGGACCAAAACCATCGATTCCCACATACATGCAAGGTCTAGAGTTCTACTTCCAAAAAAAAACATGCACAACTTTCATAGGTACATCATGAAGGGTTATCTACTCAAGATCTACCACCTAAGCTCAAACCCTAGGCAAATATAGCATATGTCTACTTAGTACTACATTTTAGAGCAAGATCTTATACATGCAAGCTAAGAGTAAGAAATAAATGTGGAGAAAGTTATATAACTCAACTCAAAGATGAAGATAAAGGTCCATGAAGCAAGGTATCTCAAAGAGAGAGAGAAGAAACCCTTTCTTGAGTACTCCACTCATCCAAGCTAGCTCCTTTATCAATCAATAACGCCATGGATCTGACCAAGAAGGAAGAGAGAGAAGGTATAGAAGCAAGGAAAATTAAGGAAGAGTAAGATCTAACTATTTTAGGCTAAGAACAAGCTAAGGAAGCTCCATATGGCCAAGAAGAGGGTAGATCCAAACCCTAGGTTCACATACAAGAAAGATCAGCCAAGATTCTCCTACCTTGAGCTCCTTCTTCTCCACCAAGCTAGAAGGACAAGATCTAAGAAGCAAGAAAGAAGAAGAGGTGGCTAAAGAGCTTGTTTGTATTAAAGGAGGGAGGTATATAAAGCTTGGGGTGAAAGAGAAAGTAAGGAAGAGGTGTCAAGCCATGCATGCCATGTGTCCAGGGTCAAAACATCATATCCATAAAAAACCAGATCAACCATCATTTCTTAACACCAAGAGGACCATCAGATGTCAACCCCAGAGAAAACATTGACCTCCAACAACTGGTGGTCCATCGGGTCATGCCTTCACTTGGTCACTAAAGCAAAACCCTAGGTTTCCATCAATTGTGCACCTCACTTGGAGAACCATTGACCTAGGTAGTGTACCTTAAAGAATTAAGAGACCAACATAGGATCCCACCACCTCAAGGTGGACCATCGAATCCCAACATCCAAAGGAAAGACAATCACATTAGGGCATCTAGGTGAGGAAACCCTAATCTCAACACAAGGTTAGATGTCACCACTGAACCAAGGTGCAACAAGGTGACCAAAGGCACTTCTACATAATACATGATATGAAAACTCATCAAGCCCACAATTATGTGAAAAATTGCAAGAAAAACCCTAGATATGGGTAAATTACATAAAAGCCCTTATAAACACAAAAAATGCATAACTTGCTCAAACAATGTCCAAACTGGACTAAACTTGAGACTTAACTTTGTCACATGATATAAAAGCACATTTTAGGGTTTGATTAAGGTTTTAAGAATCCACTTATGATAACAAAGCATGTTTAATCATAAAGAAAGGTCATGGGTCTTACAACCATAAACCTCTAACAAGGATTTCGCCCCCAAAAACCTACACAAACAAAGTGTAGTACTTCCTACGCATCTCATCCTATAACTCTCACATGGCTTCCTCCACACCATGATGATGCCACGAAACCTTCACTAAGGCTATATCCTTCTTCCTCAACTTATGCACATACCTAGGATGAACACATGACCCTCCACATAAGAAGCATACTCCTCCAACTCAATCTCTACTATCTGTAATGTCTGTGCTATATCAGGGTGGCACTTTTCAACATGGAGACATGAAAGACATTATGCAACCTATGCAACTCTAGAGATAACTCCATCTTATATGCCACCTTCCCAACATTTGCCACAAAGGGTAAGGTCCCATAAACCTAGGATCCAACTTACCCTTCTTACCAAACCTCAACACACCCTTCTAAGGGGAAACCTTGAGATATACACATTCTCTAGAACTCAATCGGTCTATGATAGTTATAGACATATGACTTATGTCTATGTTGGGCTACCTTTAATTGTTGTTATATCACCTTGATCTTCTCTATCATCTAATGTACTAACTCATGACCCAAAAGTTGATACTCGCTAGTCTCATACCAACAAAGTGGTGAACGAAAACACCTTTTGTACAAAGCCTCATACGATGCCATATCTATAATTCTCTTATAATTTTTGTTGTAGGAAAACTCAGTCAAACTTAGGTGCACATCCCAACTACCAACAAACTACAGAACACATGCCCTCAAAAGATCTTCAAGCATCTGAATGGTCATCTTTGACCGACCATCTGTCTGCGGGTGGAAAGATGTGTTAAACCTCAGTTGTGTTGTCAAATTTGAATGTTGACATTCCCAAAACCTACTAATAAATTGAGGACCTCTATCAGATATGATGGTAGCTAGGATACCATGCAAACAAACTATCTTATCAACACAGATATGTGCCAACTTCTTTGTTGTGTACATTGTCTTGACTGAAAGGAAGTGAGATGACTTGGTCAACTTATCAACTATCATCCAAATAGAATCATGACATTTGGCTATCCTCAGAAGACCAACCTCAAAGACCATGGCAATATGATCCCATTTTCACTATGATATTGGCAAAGGTTGTAAAGTCCCTACAGGCTTCCAATGTTCTACCTTGACTTGCTAAAAAATTGGACACTTAGCAACGAGCTTTGTCACATCATGCTTCAGACGTGGCCACCTGTACAAATCCTTCATATTGTGGTACATCTTTGTACTGTAGGGATGTATCGCATACATTGAGTAATGATCCTCCTAAAGTACCATCTTCCTCAGGCTATCAACATCTGGAACTACTATCGTGTTATGGAAACAAACTATCCCATCATGTGTCTCATGGAAACCATCATGCTTCCTACTGCCAAACTCTACCTAATATTTTGTATCACAGTATCATCCTTCTGAGCATCTCTAATCTACTGCCTCAAGGTAGGCTTCACTTGCAACTGTGCCAACAATCCTACCAACAAAGAAACCTCCAACTATACGTTCATGTAACAGAGTGACACTAACATATATCGCTTGTGACACATTATGGAGTGTAATTGTGCCTTGTCTACATATGATAATGAAGATGATTTTTTTCTCAAAGCATAAACTACCACATTCTCCTTTCCTAGATGATAGTCTATTGTATAGTCATAGTCTTTGGTCAACTCCATCCATCTCCTCTGCCTCATGTTCAACTTCTATTTCAAAAAGATATACTGAAGGTTCTTGTGGTAGGTGAACATGTGACACTTCTCCCCATGTAGATAGTGTTTCCAAATCTTTAGGGCATGAATTATAGCTTCTAGATCCAGGTCATTTGTTAGGTGGTTCTCCTCGTGTTTCTTAAGTTTTCGCATCCCAAGCCCTTCTTCGAAGAATCACAAAAGATGATGTAGCCTTTCCCTTTCTCTGGAAGAACCAACACTGGAGAATTGGTCAACTTCTCTTTCAACAACTAGAAAGAATGTTGACACTTATCATCCCAGACAAAATAAACACCTTTCCTAGTCAACTTAGTTAGGGGTAATCCTACATCACTAAAATTCATAATGAATCTCCTACAATAACCTGCCAAACCTAGGAAGCTTAAGACTTTAGTTGGTGTCTTATGTTGTTCCCACTCCAGTATTGACTCAACCTTCTTTGGGTCCACACAAATGCCTTTAGCAGATATGACGTGATCAAGAAAAGATATCGTCCTCAGCCAAAACTCACACTTGTTGAACTTGGCATACAGCTGGTGTTGTCTCAACAACACTAATGCCTAGCAAAGATGTTTCTCATGCTACTGACTGTCCCTCGAGTATATCAATATATCATCTATGGACACAACTACAAACTGATCCAGATATAGTATGAATACCTTGTTCATCAGATCCATATAATATGTCATTGTATTAATTATCCCAAACAACATAACCACAAACTCATAATCACCATACCTAGTCCTATAAGTAGTCTTAGGTATGTCATCCACCTTGATCCTCAACTGGTGATAACCTGACCTCAAGTCTATCTTTGAGAACATTGTAGCGCCTTTCAACTGATCAAATAGATCATCAATCCTTGGCAACGATACTTGTTCTTCATTGTAACCTTGTTCAATTGCCAGTAATCTATGCAAAGCCTCATGGAACCATCCTTCTTCTTCACAAACAACACATGAGCACCCTAAAGGGAATTTCTCTATTAGATGAAGCCCTTCTCCAACAACTCCTATAACATTTCTTCAACTCCTACATATGTGTTGGTGCCATCCTATAAGGTGCATGCACTATGGGTTGTGCTCCAAGAACAAGATTGATCTCAAAATCAATCTCTTTAGGAGGTGGAACCGTAGTAAACTCTTTATTAAATACATCCTCAAACTCATACACTGCATGTACCTTGTAGATACTAGGACATCTCACCTTGGTATCCGCAACATGCTCCATCATAGCCTCACACCCTTATCTCATCAACTTCTCTACTATCACAGTTGACACGAAACAAGTAGGAAGGATCTTCCTACGTCCTTATAAATTCCAAGAGACATCTCATCATAGAACATCACCACCTTGGAACTGTTACAACCTATTTCTAGCTTTGCTGGTAATCCTAGAGTTTTAAGATAATCTTAATGTTTATCATGATTTGTTAGTAATATTCTATGTTGTGCTTTGTCTTAACTTTGGTAACCTTAAATACTTGTTTGGGCAACTCATAATCATCACTTAAGCATACTATAAATATCTGAGTTGGAGTTAATTTAGCATTAACCCATACATGTGTGCAAGAAGAGAGTTAACGATATTGGAGAAAATAATTGATAAATGATTTTTCATTTGATAATATTGTGAAAATAATATTGTAAAATTTTAGATAATTCAATTATAAATCCAACAAAAAAATAATGAACCAAATCAGAGTTAAAATGAGATAGTTATGCCCTTTTTAGTAAACATGTATTGAGAACCGCGATCGACGATGCGTCGACACTGTGACCCGCGGTCTACACTGTGACCGTGACACTGCATCGACACTGTGACCCACGGTCTACACCACGACCGCGACGCTGCATCAACACTGCGACCGTGGTTGACGCCGGCTAGGACAGCAAATCGCAGAACGATCTTATCTCAAGCAATACTTATCCATTTTCAATGAAACGAAGTGCGTTGGAACCTCAATTCGATCCTCTATCATCCTAGACATCTTTCTCTACAAGGGGGAGACCTAGAGAGTGATGTATAGGGTGATATTTGGTTAAGAACATGAAGAACAATAGAAATCAAAAGGGGTTGCTATAAATTTGACTTGGTAAGTAGTTTTAACCGTGGATTCCTTCTTCTCTTCACTCCCCCCTTGATCAAAACCCTTGATCCAGCGATTTGAAGGTTTGGTTTAACCTCTAATCTTGTCTTTTACCTATAGCAGGCCCCGTTTTGGGTTGAAACGAAGAAGAAATTGCAGACTTTTCTAGGATCTTGATATGGATTTGAGATCTTCAAAGATGGGCTATGTTTTTAAGGTGTTTTCACACCTTAGTGTGTGTGGGTACTTCCTTTAAATACTAGATTGCACAAAAATGAGTTAAATTATCAATAATCTTCAATTATTTAGTATGCGAGTAAAAACTGTAAGTTTCCTTTTTGATCTAGATTTTGCAAGATGATATGATATGGATGATTCCTTTGTTGTGATGAATTTCAGATTATGAAATCACATTAGAAATAATTGCAATCCATCTAAATGAGAATTCTTAAATTAATTGTAGAGGTTACATGATTATACTGAAATCTAAGATTTTTAGCTATGAATGAAATTGTTGTATAATTGAAAAAAAGAAGTTTGCCTAGTTGAATCTCCTTTGTTACGAATGATTGTTTTAGTTGTATGTGTATTACATATATGTCAGATAACATCTTGGATTTCATTCGATGATATCAATATTTGCTTGATATATATCAGTAAGGAGGGTGAAACCCTAAATGAATGGATAGTTGTAGGTTTGCAATTAGACATCTTGATTCAATGTTATTCTTGATATATGATATATACAATTCTTATACGAGTTATGTGATAAGTGAATGAGATAAATGAAACCCTAATGAAAGGGTGTTTAGTGAATCAAGTATTGTGATATCAATGTTGCTCAGTATGAGATGTGGTTATGCTTGACAGCTCAGTTGTGGTAAATGTTATCAGATGGTTTATGAAATGAACGGTTTACAAAGATGAACAAATATATGTTGATTTGATGATTGAATTGTGAATTTAAAGAGTGAATTACACATGTAGATGCCCTGAACACTATAGAATCCTCACAGGATAAGGCCTACGCGGTGAGGAGGAAATGGTTTCCCGACTGGAGGTAGTCCAGATTGAGGTAAGCCATAGTGCACCAATAGGGTGTGGCGGTCTTGACCAGTTGGGCAAACTCCTTATAGTTGTGTGGTACCCAACACCAAGCGGGGATGCTAGTGGTACCTGTGTTACATGTTGAGTGATCAGTGGTCAGTAGGTCCATTGATGCACAATAAGCCTGAGGGCTTTGAATCACCGCCTGAGTACCCAGGTTGAGAGGTGGAGTCTGAGATATCTGGCCGCTCTTATTAGCCACCAAGAGGCTGACATGTCGAGGCCCGCTGTAGACGGGGTCTTACACAAGAGATAGGCTTAGGTACCCCAACATGCTTCTAACCCTTATACAGTGAGATCGTAGCATGATGTGATTCTTTCACATGTTATGGTACACCTCATGTGGGTTTAGGGCATAATAGGATGAATGAGAGGTTAAATAAGTATGTGTAGTGATTCAATTATTCTTTGTATGTTTCTGAGTTAATAGTTTTCTTAATAATCAATCAAGCATGTTCATATACTGATTCACTCTTGTAGATGTCTTGAGTATTGTACCATATTTATGTTTGTGAAAAATTAGTCTCTTTAAAGATTATTGATGTTATAATTGATATCAGTCTCTCAAAAGTATATTTGTAATTATATCAATGCTTTCGGCTGTTTCTTTGAAGTACTCATTCACTAAGTGAGTAGGATCACCCCTCTACTCACAATTTTTAGGGAAACCACGTGGACTTAAAGAAGATCAATGAATCAGAGTAGATCTACAACAGGAGTTAAGTATGAGATCAGTTAAGTTCAGTCGGTCCCTGTCACTCTAGGTCCTTGTATAGATGTAAGAGAGTTGTAAATGATGATTGGTATCTTTGTTTCCTTGATAAGGGAGAATGTATCTGATTGTCATGTCGTATGTACATGGAAGTGTGAGAAACAAAATGAATGTATGGATGTGTATCATTAATGTTGAGATCATATTAGATTAATAAAAGTTTAATTCTTTGGTAAAGTTTGTTTATGTGATTGGATGTGAGAAAACAAAGAGTTTGAAATGAAATTAAAAAAAAAATAAGGGAGTGAACTTTGTATTAAGTATAATCCTCATAGTCATGCCCTAATATCATGATTTGTGGTAATCGTGGGATGCAGGCGTGACAATCTTTTGATATCAAAGCTTAGGCTGAGTTGTTAGGGACCACTAGGATAGAAAGTTAGAGTTATACGTGTGGCAGTTAAGAGTTGATGTGTCTATACCTCTGTGAAGTCTGGGTGTTTGGATACCCTGTCCCGGTATCTGGATACTTAGGTTGACCAGTATCAAGCTACTCTATCTATTCTTCTCTGGATGCCCTTGCCAGGTATGCAGAGGAAGGATGGGCTAGAGAGAAACCCTTGAAATCTTAGGGTTAGGAGACCGAAAAGTAATGAAGGAGTAAGAGATTAAACATAGAATGTGATACAACTCTTGCTTTATATTTCTTATTTGATTGGAGATCAATAGAAATTCTCTTATATGTATGAATTCAGATTATCAGTTTGTAGAATATATATGGTTCTTTTGTATTGTTGTGTATCATGAAGTGATTCAGTTATTATTTATATTCTTTGTATCAAGTAGACCAGAAGTTATGTTTAAATGAGTTTGCCCTAAGTGGATATTCTTTCCACATGTATGAGATTAATAGGATTTGGTTATTCTTGAGTAGCTCTTGGCTTCAGGACTGTAGGTTTGGCTTGGTCTGACTGGCAGGATGTGTTACTGAGATCTAATGGCTCCTATTAACAATATAATAAGTGTATACTCTAGATAAATTAGACCGACATCATAGTGAGAAAGTACATACACTAAGATGTTAAAACATATGGGAAATATTAGAATAGCTAAGAATCAGTTGGAACTGATATCTAAGATCGAACTTTGGGGCCTCATATGATAAACCCTTAATTGGGAATAAATGAACACGACATAAGGTTTAGATTAAGTTTAATGATTAGTATTATATGAACTCTAAATATGAAAAAGATATTATCAAAGTATGTAAGGGCCAAGATAGTAAGAATCAATCATCAGGAATGGATCATATAATCAAGTACAATGCTTTTATGTACTATAAAGAAAAGGAAAATAGAAGAAAATAGTTAAGTATACAATAAGTACATAGAAGTGAAGAGTCTTCAGAAGAGTTAAAGTAAAGAGAATTAGATGAACATGTAAATCATAAGACTAGGATAAGAAACTTAGTTGAAACAAAGAGAAATGTTGGAAATGATGAGCTTGATTAAGGAATGAGGGTTACATGACCTAATTGAGAGCATGGAATGTATTCATTTATTATGAAGTTTAATACATCCATACTTACTATCTTTGGATTCTAAGTCTCTATAGAACAACAAACTAGTTTCTAAAAGAAGAACAAAAGTGTAGCTAAACAAATGAATAAGTCATACAAAGGTAGACTATATTTAGGAAGGAAAAACTTGATTGAAAGAGAAACTAAGTTTGACCCATATATGAGCCATTTGAATTAAAATGAAGGATATGTAACGTATTAAACATGAGGTGAAACTAGTAGAGAGATGATTGATTTAGAATTTCAACTTCACATTAGTAGAAGAATAAAAAGGAAATATGTTCATGATCATACGCATGAATAAGCAACATGATCATAAGAGAAAATTAGAAGTTAAAGATGACAGGTGGAAGAGCGGTATATGGTAAGAGGATTATGGAAAGTAAGGAAAGGTTTGAAACATGATGGAGTAATATAGATTATAATAGAAAGAGATTGTGAGATTCAAGCAAGTGCTAACTAGTGAAGTATTCTTGTTGATAACTAATTAAACCTACATACGAGAAATGTGTTAAGAGAAAGTTTGAAGATAAGTATTCTAAGTCTTGGAATCATCTTCTCTTTCATATATTACTCAATGTGAGCAATGTGGAAATGAAGTGATAAGAAAATAAATCATATATTATGCATAACCACCATGGTAGAGACATCTAGTGAATGTAATAATGACACACAATATGATGATGAAACCCTAGTAGGGTAAATTGAGAATGTACTCTATCTGAATGGCCAAGTAAGAGAAAGGAAATTCAATTGATAAGATAAGGAAGACTTTAGTAAAACTTGTAAGATCCAAAGTTTGAATTTCAAATTAAGGGAGCAAAGTCACATCACAATAATGTCATGCTACTGATAAGGACCAAACCCTAGAATGCTTAGAGTTGTAGTAGTTCAAGGGATGTCACTAGTGATTTGACCTTAAATACTAGCATCTCTATAAAATAAGATCATGAGATTTGCATTATGAGAATTAAACTAGCATTGATAGTAATCCAAGGTTTAAAGGTAGCTAATCTGAAAGGTTGATAAACAATATGAAAATGTTTCATAGAAAAGGGTAAGAAATAAATTTGAAATGTAACAAGTGTGTTTTGAACAAAAGGAGAAATACAACATAAGTAAAGTATGATGTTAAATAAATTCATGTAGTGATGTCAAGAATGATGAAAAATCTATTCTTACCTTGTATGCTTCAATTTTAGGGATGTTTATTCTATATGATCAAAATGAGAAGGATAAGTAACAAGAAGTAAGTAGTAATGAATGGGGAGATAACATAAAACAATGGCTTTCAGTAATACGTGAATTTGTTTTTAGAAGTGTAATTCGTTGAAGGTATAATGAGGGATGTAAATTGGTTCTATGTATGATTTTAGTGTAAATGTGCAAGAAATATGTTAATTAAAGGTGTCTAATAGTTGTAGTCATTCATACCAGTAATCCGTCTTAGTATTGTACAATTGTGGTATGGTGATATGGGTTGAATGATGATAAAACAAATAGAGGGTTACCTTGAATAAGGTAGTCTTACCTATTCACTCATATGAATAGAAGGGATGATAATCGTATTGTATTGATATGTAACCCTAATGAGGTATAGCTTGTTATACCTAGCTCTAATATAACTAAGTGATGGTAATTGGGTATGAATAGCCCTTGAATGACTAATACAATCATGGAGTGCCCTATTACTATTGTTGAAACCTTAGTATGCTATAACCCAATGATTACACCTTGATTTATGTGTGGATTCATACTTGAGAATAGTATGGAATGTGATGGTGATGCTTCACCTTATGCGTCCATGATCCAATGGGTATGTCGTGAGTAAGGGTTTGGGTATAAGTGTTGATTAGTAACATTAGTATACTTTATCTTGTTGAACCTAACTCTAATACAAATAGATAAAGATGAGTATTCGTGTTTAACATTCTTATATGTTGGCATGATGGTGAAGCAATCTACTTAATATAATCATAATCGTAATTTGTTAATTGGTGGTTATCATAGCCATATCATTGATACATTCTTATGCTAAACATGTGCATTATGAATATGATGAGGGTTAATCATATCTAGATTCTTTGCATGTTGACATAATAAAGGAAAGTTCTTAATGTTAATATAACCTTGCTATGATTGTTTATGAATATCTCTTAGCTCATTAATGCAATATTGTGTTGATATGGTGTATTATATGAAAGTGATGTTGTTGAGCCTTGCTATAAGGCATGGAATGATAATGATGATCATGCAGGGAATAGTATGATGGTCTTAATGACCAGTGGACATGGTTGAGCCCTGGATGAGGTGTAATCCTCTTGTGTTGATAAGGGTTGATACACTGTGATATTGTGAAGAGGATTTATATCTTGTGATCGTATGATGACTAGTGTGGTTTAATGAATGGAAAGTGAATAGTACCATGTGATGATGAGATGAGGAATCATGTATAGAAGAAGTTACTTGGAAATTAGAATCAGAGATGTTTAACAAGTATCTTTTTCTCTTTTAGAAATTTTGAGATGAATTTTTTATTAGAGGGGGGGGGGGAATGGTTACAACCTGTTCCTAGACTTGTTGGTAATCCTAGAGTTTTAAGATAATATTAATGTTTATCATGATTTGTTAGTAATATTCTATGTTGTACTTTTTCTTAACTTTGGTAACCTTAAATATTTGTTTGGGCAACTCATAATCATCACTTAAGCATACTATAAATTTCCGAGTTGGAGTTAATATAGCATTAACTCATACATATGTGCAAGAAGAGAGTTAATAATATTGGAGAAAAATAATTAATATATGATTTTTCATTTGAGAATATTATCAAAATAATATTGTAGGATTGTAAAGAATTCAATTATGAATCCAACAAAAAATAATGAACCCAATCGGAGTTAAAATGAGATAGTTATGCCCTTTTTAGTAAACATGTATTGAGGACTGCGGCCGATGTTGCGTTGACACTGCGACCAGTGGTCTACACCGTGACCATGACTCTATGTTGATACCACGACCCGTGGTCTACACTGCGACCGCAAATTTGCGTCGACACCGCTACCGCGGTCGACGCCGCCCAGGACAGCAAATCATAGAATGATCTTATCTGGAGCAATACTTATCCATTCTCAATGAAATGAAGTGTGTTGGAACCACAATTCAATCGTCTATCATCCCAGAAATCTTTCTCTATGAGGAGGTGACTTGGAGGGCAATTTCTGGGGAAGAACGTGAAGAATAACAGAAATCAAAAGGAGTTGCTATAAATTCGACTTGGTAAGTAGTTTTAACTATGGATTCCTTCTTCTATTCACTTTCCCTTGATCAAAACCTATGATCCACTGATTTGGAGGTTTGGTTTAACCTCTAATCTCGTCTACTACCTACAGCGGGCCCCATTTTGGGTTGAAAGGAAGAAGAAATTGCGGATTTTTCTAGAATCTTGATATGGATTCGAGATCTTCAAAGATGGGCTATGTTTTTAAGGTATTTTCACACCTTAGGGTGAGTGGGTTCTTCATTTAAATAGTAGATTGCATGCAAATGAGTTAAATTATCAATAATCTTCAATTGTTTAGTATGTGAGTACAAACCCTAAGTTGCCTTTTTGATTTGGCTTTTGCAATATGATATGATATGGATTATTCCTCTATTGTGATGAATTTTAGATTATGAAATCACATTAGAAATGATTGCAATCCATCTAAATGAGAATTCTTAAATGAATTGTAGAGGTTACATGATTATACTGAAATCTAAGATTTTCGGCTATGACTGAAATTGTTGTATAATTGAATAAAGAAGTTTGCCTAGTTGAATCTCCTTTATTACGAATGATTGTTTTATTTGTATGTGTATTACATATATTCCAGATAATATCTTGGATTTAATTCGATGATATCAATATTTGCTTGATATATATCAGTAAGGAGGGTGAAACCCTAAATGAATGGAAAGTTGCAGGTTTGCAATTAGACATCTTGATTCAATGTTATTCTTGATGTATGATATATACAATTCTTACTTGAGTTATGTGATAAGTGAATGAGGTAAATGAAACCCTAATGATATGGTGTTCAGTGAATCAAGTATTGTGATATCAATGCTGCTCAGTATGAGATGTGGTTATGCTTGACATTTTAGTTGTGGTAAATGTTATCAGATGGTTTATGAAATGAATAGTTTACAAAGATGAAAAAAGATATGTTAATGTGATGATTGAATTGTGCATTTAAAGAGTGAATTATACATGCAGATGCCCTAAACACTATAGAATCCTCACAGGATGAGGCCTGCACTTTGAGGAGGAAATGGTTTCCCGACTGGAGGTAGTCCAGATTGAGGTAAGCCAGAGTGCACCAGTAGGGTGTGGGGGTTTTGACCAGTAGGGCAGACTCCTTACAGTTGTGTGGTACCCAACAGTAACCAAGGATGTCGGGGGTACCTGTGTTACATGTTGAGTGATTAGTGGTCAGTAGGTCCAATGATGCACAATAAGCCTGAGGGCTTTGACTCACCTCCTGAGTACCCAGGTTGAGAGGTGGAGTCTGAGATATCTGGTTGCTCTTATTAGCCACTGAGAGGCAGACGTGTCGAGGCCTGCTGCAGATGGGGTCTTACTCAAGAGATAGGCTCAGGAACCCAGGCATGCTTCTAAGCCTTATACAG
Source organism: Alisma plantago-aquatica (assembly GCA_963693085.1). NCBI lineage: Eukaryota > Viridiplantae > Streptophyta > Magnoliopsida > Alismatales > Alismataceae > Alisma > Alisma plantago-aquatica. Next base: position 1,131,806,749 of record OY856412.1, on the reverse strand, counting down.
TGAGATCGTAGCTGGATGTGATTCTTTCACATGTTGTGGTACACCTCATGTGGGTTCAGGGCATAATAAGATGAATGAGAGGTTAAACAAGTGTGTGTAGTTATTCAATTATTTTGTGTATGTTTCTGAGTTATTAGTTCTCTTTATAATCAATCAAGCATGTTCATATACCGATTCACTCTTGTAGATGTCTTGAGTATTGTACCATATTATGTTTTTGAAAAATTAGTCTCTTTAAAGATTACTGCTATTATAATTGATATCAGTCACTCAAAAGTATATTTGTAATTATATTAATGCTGTAGACTGTTTCTTTGAAGTACTCATTCACTGAGTGAGTAGGCTCACCCCTCTACTCACAATTTTTAGGGAGACCACATGGTCTTGAAGAAGGTCAAAGCATCAGAGTGGATCTACAATAGGATTTAAGTATGAGATCAGTTAAGTTCAGTGGGTCCCTATCACTCTAGGTCCTTGTATAGATGTGAGAGAGTTATAAATGATGATTTGTATCTTTGTTTCCTTCATCAGAGAGAATGTATATGGTTGTCATGTCATATGTACATGGAAGTGTGAGAAATAAAATGAATGTATGGATGTGTATCATTAATGTTGAGATCATATTAGAGTAAAAAAAGTTTAATTCTTTGGTAAAGTTTGTTTATGTGATTGGATGCTAGAAAACAAAGAGTTTGAAATGAAATTTAAAAAAAATAAGGGAGTGAACTTTGTATTAAGTATAATCCTCATAGTCATTCCCTAATCTCATGATTGGTGGTAATCGTGTGGGATGCGGGCGTGACAGGAACTATAGTCCAAAACAACCTTATACTTCTCCAAGGTGTCTATCTCTAGGATCACATCGAATCCATTCCTTCCAAGTGGTATAAGATCAACTTGAATGTTGCATCTTAAGAAAGAAAGAACACAAGATGGACACTCCTCCCGCAACTCAGTTGAACCAACTAGAGGGTTTTCTAGTAGGATGTTATCAAATCTAATACAAACAGACAGATAACAACTACTTATCATCTCTGTAGTAATAAATGAGTGTGTCGCACCTAGGTCAACCAAAAAAGATATGAAAGAAGAAGCATATAAGTGAGAATGAAAAAGTTCCATCTGACATGTCATGACCCGTAAATTAACCACTCCCTCTGACTGACTCATAACATAGAATCTTGTCATCACATGTTTTCATCCTCATCATCTCCTAGCTAGCCCAGATGACCCCACCTATGATGTGTTACTACATCCTCTATGACCACCACTATTGTATTGTTTCTACTGCAAACCTTGTTGACTCTGCCCCGATTACTGTGTCACCTCCTCATCCTTCATAGGGAAGACCACATCAAATGCCTTGCTTGTCAAATGCCTAGATGGCCTTATCACTGATATTGATGTTGCACTATGTCTCCTAGTCGAGGAAATTTTTGGTCTCTGCCCTTACTCAGGGATCAGTGTGATGGTACTCTTGATCTTGGCTCAAAAAAAGCTAGTCTCTATTGTGACTGTGGTGACAAGAACCTCGAGTTCTTGAAGCCACCAGATGATTGTCCTTGAAATTGATTTGGCCACTTCTTAGCATTGCCTTCACGATTCTCATTAGAAGATCTCTCAATCCTCCTTACCAAGTCCACAAAGGTAGAGAACCTTTCTATGTTCTCTAAAGAAGATGTTATCATAGGAAAATTTGAACTCAGACCCTTCTCAAACCTTTGGATCCTCTCCTTCTCTATCGCTGAAATATGAGGACAGAACCTAGAAGCTTCATAAATTTTTCTTCATACTCGTTGATAGACATCAAACCTTGGTGCAATATCTCAAACATAGTTGCCTTCTTGTCAAGATACATCTTTGGGAAGTTGTGGCTTATAAACTCTCTCCAAAACTCTTCCCAAATCACAACAACTTCATGCATTCTCTAGCTTGGTTGACAACATGCTTCACCTTGTCCTCTTTTGGGATATTCAGGATCTTAAATGCATTCTCTAGCTTGGTTGACCACATGTCAGCGTATGTCAGGTTTTCCTTACCCACATAATTGGTAACTCCAACACACTTCAACCATTCAAACGTCTTCTTGGAACCCTGAGATTCCACATTAGGGACGACTTCCCAAGGTTGAGGTATGGGCACCCTATCTTTTAAGTGTGTAATCGTTGCCATGAGTTTTCCAAACATGGACTAGAAATTTGGATTGGTCATGGTTGCAAGGTCAAACTAAGGCATTACAGGCTATTCTAGCCCCATCATAACCACTCTGTCCTCATGTGTCAGCCTCCTACTACAACCTCCTAGTGCGACAGAGCTATTCTCCACATGATCTTCACATTCTGTATACATATTTGCATAAGCAAATGCTATGATCAAATATGTTGGTCATATGTCCTTGTATACTCACCAAAACTAAAAATCTAATATGAACCTAAACTGTGACACCCCACCACACTAAATGAGAATACTCAAATTAAAACACACAATCCATCACTAATTAACCACACTATAGTAAAAGGAGATAATTAAAATCGGGTCTAGAAACATTTACATATAGTACAACAACCTTCATAACAACACATACCATATCAGGTTTTTACAAATCTCACCAGTGGCCTCAGCTAGAACCTATATACAAAAGAGTTGTTCCACATATATACATGTCATATACAAATGTCAATATACTTACAAACTCATATTTATATACATATCATTTACAAAACATCCCCTACCCAGACCTGAGAGTACAAGTACGACTCTAGGGCACTATAAATACTAACCAACCTTGTGCTCCTACTTCTCTCCAAGATGAACTTCCTCACATACATGAACCTAACAATGTCACTAACAATCACCTAAAAAGATGTGGTGACCCACAAGATGAGACTCATGTCCCAATGAAAGATATAACTCTCAATAATGGTTATTGATTACAACAGGTTATATAGTTAAGCACATTAAGTGGATAAAATAGAGTAAGAAAATAAAATATGTAAATTATTATTAACATAATATACAGAGGAATAGATAAAACTATCATCTCCTATACAGTTGATTTCTCTTACCTCATTATATATTAACTAAGCATTATAAGAAACAAGGAAAGGGTTATCAATCAATGTGAATCATGTTTTACCCATATATACTACACAACTTGATTAAATATTTTATTAAGCCATGGGGAATTTGAGGTATACCACTCAAACTCTAACTGACCACTACAAAGTGGTATTCAGTTCTATACAAGATATATGAGAGCCAAAATCCAAAGATCTCTTCCTCCCTCGGTCAGTACGATTTCACCACGCAATCAGCCAATCCACCCTTGGCATATAGGTCACAACAATAATAACTAGGGTATACAAAACTCCATCATCTGAGGTACAATCGTAGATGTCCTCAATCACATCACATATACAAGTATCCAAGACACTGCCTTGACCTCTCTCAAATAGACGCATGACCACAACCATCCTCCAAACTTTGGGATCAGGATGACAAGGATGTATTCTCCCTACACCCACATATACTCAACAATATATGACTCTAGGATTCCCTTCTAGAATACCTTCCCCATCCAGCAAGTCCTGGTGCTGGAATGGTTCTACGACATAGGGCACTACATGATTAGGGTTTAAATTGATTAGTTAATTCCAATTGGGTGAGTTAAGATTGCATCAATCAACTTACAAACAAACCCTAAAACAGTTCTACAAAAACATGGGTATATTACAAATCCAAAAGATATAAAATGTAAGAGATAAAATTCTTATCACATCGTCACAAGATACCAATCCTTATCATGCATAAATATGGTCACACCTTGATAAGGGCTCAAACTGTGCCCCTGGTCATTATGACCACTCACATAAACCCTTCAAGATCATCATTATCTTTCCAAACCTTACAAAAGTTCAACAATCCATCAACATACTTGTAATACACGGTTCCACATCATGATGCATTAAGGAGCTATGATGCTCATAATGTAGCATAACAGAGTTACAATGACATTAAGAGTGTATTCCTTCACCATAAACAACATACAAGGAAGCTAAGCATGAGTATCCATAATCACTTATTCATATTAGAGATATGTTCAACAAAGTAGATTAAATTGATGCTACAAATCAGCACACAAGGATAAACCATCAGATTGTATCATCAAACCAAAACCATTGGATCAACTACTAGAGAAACCATCATTTGATAAGACTAGGATAGCCATCAGATCATACACCTAGAAGTTCCATGATATCATGGGCCTAGTATGGCCATCGGTTGTGAACCAATAGGTGAACCATTAGATGTGGATGTCTAGGTGCACCATCATTTGTTGACATCAGATGTCCCACCAGTTGTGGACATCAGGACCACCATCAGATGTTGAAACCATGAAGACCATTGACCTTGCAACCAGTGAAACCATTGGTTGAAAACCATCAACCATAGGACCAATGATACCATCAAGTCATGATACAGGGAGGCCATCGAGTCATGACCCCGTGAAGCCATTGGTTGCCAACACTAGGTGGAAAATATGACTAAGCCATCAAGAAAAACCATTGTTTGATAAAGTGAGGAAAACCATTGTTTGAAACCACATGAAAGAAGAGCCAAAACTATCGTTTGGGAAGGAAATCATAGAAATAATTTTCAAGCATAAGAGAAGGTCTAAAACAACAACTAAATCCAAGCCATTAGTTGACACAAGAAGTCAAACCATCAAGACTCATCACAAGAGAGGAAAATAATTCAAAATCATAGGGAAAAGCCATAATTTGAGGGGATCAAAACCATTAACTCCCACAAGCATGCAAGGTATAGAGTTACACTTCCAAAAAAGAATCATGCACAAGGTTCATAGGTACATCAAGAAGGATTATCTACTAATGATCTACCACCTAAGCTCAAACCCTAGGCAAAGATAGCAAATTCCTACTTAGTACTACGTTTTAGAGCAATATCTTGTACATGCAAGCTAAGAGTAAGCAATAAACGTGGAGAAACTTATATAATCACCTCAAAGATGAAGATGAAGGTTCAAGTAGAAAGGTAGCTCGAAGAGAGACATAAGAAACCCTAGTTTGAACACTCCACTCATCCAAGCTAGATCCTTTCTCCAAGAACAAGCAAACCCTAGGACAAATAAGCAATAATGAAGGTGTTCTTCAACCTCTAGAACAAGATCCATCAAGAACAACATGGTTCTGACCAAGAAGGAAGAGAAAAGATAGGTATTCAAGGAAAATGGAGGAAGTGGAATATCTTACTTGCTTAGGTCAAGACAAGCTAAGGAAGCTCCACACGACCAAGAAGAGGGTAGATCCAAACCTTTGGGTCACATTCAAGCAAGATGGGCCAAGATTCTCCTACCTTGAGTTGCTTCCTATCCACCAAGTAAGAGGGACTGGTTCCAATTAGAAAGAAATAAGAAGAGGTTTCAAAAGGACTTTTTTCATGGAAGGAGGGAGGTATACAAAGCTTGGGATGAAAGAGAAAGGAAGAGCTGTCAAACCATGCATGCCATGTGTCCAAGGTCAAAACAACACGTACATGCAAAACTAGGTCAACCATCATTTCTTAACACCAGGGGGACCATCGAATGTCAACCCCAGAGAAACCATCAACCTCTAATAACAGGCTATCCATTGGGTCATGCATTCACTTGGCCACCAAAGCAAACCCCGAGGTTTCCATCAGTTGTGCACCTCACTTGGAGAACCATCGACCTAGGTGGTGCCTAAAAGAAAAACCATAGACCTTCAAGCATTAAGAGACCACCATCTGATCCCACCACTAAAGGTGGACCATTGAATCCCAACATCCAAAGGAAAGACCATCGAGTTACGACATCTTGGTCAGCAAACCCTAATCTCAACACAAGGTTACATGTCACCACTAAACTAAGGTGCAACAAGACGCCCCAAGGTACATCTACATCAAACATGGTATGAAAACTCATGAGGCACAACAAGAATGTGACAAATTGTAAGAAAAATCCTAGACATTGGTAAATTACATAAAATGCCTTCTAAATACAAAATTGCATAACTTGCTCAAACAATGTCCAAACTGGACCAAACCTGAAACTTAACTTTGTTACATGATATCAAAGAACATATTAGGGATTGATTAAGGTTTTTAGCATCCAATTATGATAAGGAAGCATGTTTAACCATAAATCAAGGTCATGGGTCTTATAATTTTAGTTCTCAACGTCTTTGAGGGCGAGGCACATCAATACATTCTAACTTAATATACTTTAAAAGTTCTGACATGGTATCTTAGTAAAAATTATTTTTATAAAATATTTATGGTAGGGTGTGCCCCATAGAGCACTTAATAAGATTTTCCTCTCCTTGTAAGAACATGGGCGGGATCTAGGTGGCACACAATGACCGTGATTGGGACATTGATGCTGGCAGGATGGACATAGTCTGGTGCTTACAGTCTAAAGTAGCTACAACAGAGGTGGTTGGGCGATGTTGACATACACCCGAATTGTAGGCAGATGGATTTTGCGGCGGTAGTTTAGGTGGTCACCTAAACTCAAAGTATAGAGTGATGATATCCCCTTACTTATAGTTGGAGACTCAAATGTTGAAACCTAGATCCATAGTATGTGAAATGAATGGCTATATAGCGTTTGGGGTGCTATTTTTCCATTTAGATTTGTATTTGGTTAGCAATGTGCATAGTTAATTATAGATTAGAATACTAGATTCAATTAGATGACACATGTATATATAGTATATATGGCCAAAAAAATTTAATGTAATTTTTTAAAATTTAATAATCATTTTATCATGGTTTTAAAAAGTTATCCAAAATGACACATTTTGGAACTAATATGCCCCAAGTGAGATGCAATGCCCTCTATGAGAGGGGATGTATTGCTCTCATGTCAGGATAATATGTCCCTCACTGGGACACCTTTCTCTTAAATTATTGTTTCAAATTATTTTATTTAATTCTTAGTAAACCTAATAATAATCATATATATATATATATATATTTAATACATAAAATAGAAAATTACAAAAACAATGCTAGTTCATTACTAAATAGTATAAATGTAGTGTGTAAAATTATTTGATACAATAATAGAAGTATAAATTAGAGTAAAAACATCAAATAGATAGATAAAAATATACATTACTTAAGAAAAAATAGAGGTGATATTCAAATAATACAATGCATAGAATCTATAAATATCTATTGTGTAAAAAGTGCAGTCACAATAAATTCATAAATAGATGAACTACATAAGATACAACAATTTCACTAGACACTAAAACATTGTGCATTTTTTTCTTTTATAAACTTCTCAATGTATAGTACTTATATAAAATATTATGTAAAATCAATATATACAATATAAAAATATAAAATAAATTATAAATATTAAATTAATCAGCACAAAACACAAAATACTTAAAATTAAAATATTAGATATGATAGTGAACAAATAACATACTATATAAAACATAATAATAACATAAAATAAAATGAAGCTATATAATAAATAATAATTTCATTATCATTAAAAAGTGTTCATTGTTGCGTGTTATATTTTTTCAGTGTATAGTACATTGTTTTTGTATGTGTATGGTAAATCTAAATGTGTATCATATAGTTCATTTCATTTGTTTATTGTTATTATCTATTTGTATGTAATTTTATGTGTATACTAAATTTTTAGTATTTTCTAGCTTATTTTTACATTAATAATTGTACATTATTTTGGTCTCCTAGTATTGTAATTTTCTATGTGTTAGTTTGGTAGATATAGTTTATTTTATATGTTTAATGGTGCTTCTATTTATTTGACACACTGTTATTTGCATTTATAAATATTATGTATTAATGAACTATTAAATATCAATATTTTTGCTCTATTTTATTTATTTAATAATAACCATATAATTTTTAATTATTATTACACTTATTAAAAAGTATGGTATAGATGTGGACATGCCATCATAAAATAAACTACATCAATGTGTCCCCCGTCGGGATGAATTACGTCTAAAATGTAATATTTTGGGTAATATTGTCCAAAACATGGCAAAATGATCATCAAAATTGTAAAATAAATCATATGATATATATATATATATATATATATATATATATATATATTTGTGTGTGTATGTCTTACAATGTCACTATATGTGTATAATGGGTATGGGTATGACCATACCCTAATTGTACCTAGAAAAATAAGGGCATGTGGGTAAGAGGGCAGGCGATAAGGTGTGTATAGAAAAATAGACCCATGGCAGATTATTAGCAGGCATGATCTTGTGGAAACACAAGTTTACCCAGATCTAAGGTAATCCCTAAGAGTTGGGATATTGATGGAGGGAACTTTTTCTACAACATTTAATTTTAGATATTATGATAGATAGTGTTGTGAAATGTTGAATATGTTGTAGTGTGTGACATCGAATCAATAATATGTAAAAAGACATTAAATGAGATATTTAAAATTGTTGACATATGTATTACATTATTTAATTTTATAGAAAACTATTGGGATTTCAAAAGTAGGAAAATTTGATTTTAAAATACTAGTTAATGCAACTAGGGGGGGTTATTTAGTAATTATTATAATTGGTTTGTGAGTTTATTACAATGGGTTAGATAATGTAGCATGATTATGGTCTATTGCAATGCATAGAGGATGTTGTGTGATTATGCCTATTATAATGGGTTAGAACATGTTGTGTGCTTATAGTCTATAATAATAATAGTTTAACACATCTTATAGTCTCAAGTATATTAAAATGGTTCAGATCGCTTGTATATTACTAGGGTCTAGTATAATGGGAAGATCATGTTGTTTGATTATGGTCTATTATGATGGGTTAGAGCATATTGTATGATTACAATCTGTTACAAAAATATAGCAGATGTTGTAGTTTCACAGATAATAACATGGTATAGATATGTTGTATATAACTTGGGGTCTATAACAATGGATAGAGCATATTGTGAGATCATAGTGTATTACATTGTGTTAGAGTATGTTTTGTGATTATAGTCTATTATAATTGTTTTATCACTCGTAAACTCATATATATTATAATAGTTTTTTCTCGTTATATATATCTAAATTTGAATTGATAATTAATAAGAAACCAAGAAATAAACATATTATAATAGATATGCTTATTAAAACACTAGTAATAGACATGATGTTTCTTCCAGTGAAATTTCTCATTTCTTTAGTAGTATTTGTTGTACAAGGATATATATTAACTATAATAGAATTGATAATCAAACACATCACTATTAGAAGGGATACCATTTCCTAGTTGATTAACGAATATACATGGAAGTACTTAGCATCATCTAGTGTTATATCTCTCAAAGACTTTGAGTATAGAACCAATTATATTATATCACTCTCTACCATCTTTGATCAAGAAATGTGCCTCTTTCGATATAAAAAGATGCCAACTAGATGATTTTGACTCATACCTTAAACTTTTTCTTATGGTTTATTATTCATTGCCTCAGTCATTGAATGTATAACTCATAAGAATTCATGTCAAACTCAATCTTCCATTTAAGAATTCTAACCATATAACTAGAATTTTGAAATAATAAATAATTTAAACTAGCTACTTTAAAAGTTCAAGTAGAAGTTAAAAATAAGCATTACTTAGTAAATAAAAAAAATGTGTATGGACTACAACATCCTAAATCATATCACTATATGCACATTTCTTTTTACTTTGGTACATCTCTATTTGTATTTTTTCCTAATCTCAACTTGTATTCTTAACATCTATAATACATTTATTATGTTAACAAGAATTATTTAAATATTTCATACATCAAATTTAAGCAAATATTCCCAATAGTAAAAGAAATCTGTTGATCGGCATTTCGTCTTCTATCTGTACCCTAAAACTACTTGCATGTACCTAGATAATTAGAAGGGTCATAGTATGAGCACATGCATGAGTCATTGTCCATACTTTAGGGAACAGTCATCCACCCTAAAGTGATTGTCATGACCCAAGTCTGATAAAGGTCCTGATATTTGCCTCTAGTGTCCTTAGCTCTAATTTCCACTCCTACTTATAAGTATGGTTCATTGCATATCTCTTTTAAAATTTCACATTTCACATTTTTCACTTCCAAATTATCGTATCTTAGGATCAGAGGCTTGATCCCACCTCTTTGGGTCCACTAATCCTATTATCATGTTGTTCGTAAGAAAGTTGGGGCCTCTATCTCAACTTTGTAGGTCCACCTAATATTCTGATAGATTAATCCTCAATATCTCCACCATCAAGTCACCTCATGGATCTCTTACTACTAAAAGGGTCGTTCCCACCACCCTGATATATACATCAGGGGAGGCTTACTATGTTCATGACGTCTAACTATATGTATAAATATATAGCTTGATTATGTATCTTGTTCATTTGTGTTAAGAGGGTTAAAAATCTCTTGACATATATTAAGATATTGAGTGTGAGTTACTCATTACAACAATATTACAACTAGTGTAATATATACAACCACATGTGATATGCTAATCTATTTTTCACAATAATGTATCAATTTTATACTTCCTCATACACATCTTCAAATCATATCTCATCATATAGACTTTCAGTTCATATTCCTTTCTCTTTCTTTTCCTTACCAATTCTAAGGAACCATGTATCCATCAACATTATCAAATATGAGATTTTTATACCACCATATTTAGTACCATTGCCAAATATTTAACATGCTTATTAGAATTGTATTTATGATGGGTCATCACAAATGCATTTTGATTGCATGTGTAGGCCTTACTACTAAATTAACATTCCTAATTACATTCTTCTTTCTTGATCAAATTTTATCTAGTAGGAGTAGGATATTCAATTCTAGGAATCAAGCATCTTATCACAGTTCAACATACTAAAGTGATGAAGACAATCTCATAATTCATCCTAGTTCCTTTAATTACTCCAATTTTCATCAAATTTGCATAGTTGATGTTACTAATTAAACAATTAGGGTGAACCCTACAAGAACCATCCTTATATTAAAAACTGACTCACGTCACAGTGGGGAGCATCTAAAATTTGTGTACTCTTTCTTCATATAACAACACGAGAATGAGTATACTCCAAAACATGATTTTCAAATGACTTTTTCTCCTAGAATAAAAAGGATGGAGAGAGAATTATATTTCTATTCCACATCTAAGGTAATGTTCTAGAGCATAAGAGTATAGAAAGGTGATCAATATGAATCTCAGTTTCATCACAACTTGATTCTTTGGCCCCAAATATACTCTAGACTCAATTTGGAGATGAAATCCATGTTTTACCATTGCAAATCCTCTAAGGAACACCAAATGTAAGTGAAGATTATGCTCGTGAGGTGAGAAATAGCTATGAAAGTTGTATGGAGGCAAATTAACGTGAGAAGGTCTGACCAAACATATTTATATCCTCAAAAATAATGTTATTTTAATAAATCACCCTAAGTCCTAATAGAGTAATTAGTCAATCGAGTACCTCATTAGTAAACCAGACGAATTAGCCTGGTCACTAGGAAACCTTAGTACAAACTAAGTTTAGTGGTTATGATTGTTAGTCAAATATATGGTCAAGTGAATTTCAAATGGTCAAACTAACTATTGGGTCATTATCAATCTTCACCATCAAGATCTAAATTATGCTAACCCTTGCTAAAAAGATCTTATCATTGTCATCCCTAACAACTCAATATGACTTGTTCTATTCAGTCGACTATTAAGATTGACCATTAGCATGCCCAATTGATCATGGTCAGTCAATGTTGGGCTAGTTGTCCTCAAAGGCTAGGAACCTACTTTGTGTGAACCTCACAAAGCTTAACTCATCAATTTGGATCAAACTAAAAGACAATAATTCGTTATGTATATATATACATATATATATATATATAGAGAGAGAGAGAGAGAGTCAGGCTAGAATACACTCGAGTGTACAGATCGCATGAATACACTCAAGTGTGTTTGAATATCAAGCCTGTTTTTTGCAAAATGTAAACCATTGATCTTCACCGTCATACTATAAATAGGCTACATACAAATTTTGAACCCATTTGGATGAGTGTAAGTCACTCATCCAATGGCAATAAAATCAACGCGCGAAACTAATTTGAAATGCATAATATTTGCGGTCTTCATAACATGAGCTATACATATCCAAATGTGCTCAAATTTTGCGTATGAGTTGTTCACAAGATGTTTAAGAAGATCAATAGATTAGATTTTCAAAAAAAATATTGCATCATGAAAAACTACTTGAGTGTATTCCGCTCCGGATACACTCGAGTGTATTCTAGCCTGACTCATATATATATATATATATATATATATATATATATATATATATATATATATATATATGTTACATATATCTCATACTTATCAGTAGAATTCTTTCTTTTATAACATTTTTCTCTAATTTAATTTTTCTTTTACTGATTTTGATAAAATATTCCTTTATGATCCCATTTTTTCACACTTATCAATGAATTGGGATTTCTCTTCACATACACATGAATTGGCACCACTTATTCACAATTAGAGTTCCTTACTCATGCATAGTCATTGATCTTAGTCTTTGAAAGTTAAGTTTTACCATAAGATAATTAGAATATATCAAAGAGAGATTAAGATGTTATGGTCTACATGGAACTTGGTAATATTATAAGCTTTCGAATGGTGTTGGTTTTGTCATCTGAAACTAATGGTTTAAAGAGGTGATTTTAATGGATCTAATTAATAAGATAATAACTTGAATAACTCATAACTAAATATTGATAAGTCATAAAAATGTAATAAAATATGTTTTGGACTCATAAAAATATAATCTAAAAAATGGCATGGTTTTGATGATCTAATTCACATATAATAAATAGGTGATTTTTAGGGTTTTGAATAATTAATGGAAACCTAACCCTAATTCCACATATATGCCAATAGGTTCTTTGGATGCCTAGGTTGGACCTAGATGTGACTTTGGATCATTTGACTCTAAAGTTGAGGTATGTTTACATCCCTAATTCTTCTTCTTGAGCAATTATCCTATTTTTGTCTTACTCTTGGTCCTATGGACATTAGCCTACATATTGCCTTGTTCTTTTGAAATCATGCTTCATGTTAAGTATCTTATTTTATTATTGATCATGTGATCATTGATATTCTCTTGGAATCTTATCTTGTTGCCTTGGTGCAATTTGGATTTTTGATAATATATCCCACTGTGATGTGGATTTTTACTTGTTGATATGTGCCCACTTTGAAGTGGATGTTATATGTTTGTGTTGTCCATTGTGTGATGGCAACCTTTCTATCATCTTCTGACTAAACTATTTACTTGCCTCTATATTTACATGCTATGTGATTCAGTAGCACTAGAGTAGTGTAATTACATTGGTTTTGGGACAGTATTCCCCTATTGTTTATTTGGAGGGTGGAAGTATACCATTTCTCTATAATCGAGTGTAGTAGTAATCCATACTCAACATTATATATTGGGAGATTGGCAGTATTCCTTTCTCTATTAGGATTCAACTTTATGGGGGTTGGCTGGCAATTGTATTTATATTGTTCTAGGGCTATGTTTATCTCACATGCATGCATGATATTGATGATGGTTGTGGGGTGTGTGCCCTACTACCTATCTATGTGCTTTTGTTGCAAAAATTTTTATTGTTTATGGCAAGTATCCCTTTTGTTATGATCTTTTCTCTTGATACCTGATTGGGTGGTCCTTATCTCTTACATGGGAAGCCTTTACATTTGATGTCCTTTATATCCTTATATTGCTCAATTTGCTTTTTAGTATGCACATACCAGCCTTTGCTGATGTCTTCTATTATTTCTCTTTTGTTGGGGTATGCTTCCAACCCTAGGAGGAAGGACATGGATGTCCTGACTTGTGGACCCGAACTTAGATTGAGAAGTTAGAAGTTGGAGACAATCTTGAGGTGGTTTAGATTTCCTCTACATGGATCATTGTGATGTAAGCTTGTAACCCTTTGTTTTATAATTGAATATAGTCACGTATTTATTCCGCTGCTATACTTTGGTCTTTTGTTACCATTATATAAAGATGTGAAAATTTTACACCCACTCCAACATACCTTTTGAGTATGTTTGGACTGGAGGTTTTATTGTTCAAAGTTTTAGTAAGGAAGTGGTTTCACTTCTTTGCACCTTCCCTCAGGCCAATGAGCTCTATGCTCTTGGTATGACTTGGGATGAGCAAAATGCTCGTTGGCCCGGTCGTCTCTTTGGTCCTTCTGTTAATGAGGAGATGCCTGACCAGGATGATGAAGAGACTGCTGATGTTGCTGCTGATGTTGGGGATGGTGAGGATGCTGGTGCTGCATCTGATGATGGTGATGGCTCTGATGGCTTTGCTGGTGACTCTGGTGATGAAGGCGATGTTGTTGCACCTTCAGACGGAGACGATGACTACGATCCTGATGCCAAGGATGATGAGGTTGTAGATGATGTAGATACATATGACCTAGATATCTAGATGTTCTTAGTTTATAATCTAGTTTGCTGATCATATATATCTTTCTAGGATATTTTGTATTAGAAACATTTGGGCACGTGATCTAAGTTGTACTATTTTATCCTTAGCTTTCATCGCTTTTGACTAATAGTTGTTTTTCTGAGAACTTGCATTTTGGGTTTTAATCCATATTTTGTGCACTCTTACTCTTTGATCTGTTATATCTTATGAGTTTGTGCCATATTTCACCATATTTTGATTATAACTTAGGAAGTTTGGTTCTCTCGTCTCTGTTTGATGTATGTTTTTGAGATTGCATGTTTGGATAATTGCTTGGTTGTGTTTGGAGAATACCTTCTTGTATGTTCTTCTACCCCCCCACCTTTTTGATAATGTCAAAAGGGGGAGAGAAATTTCAATGTCTTGAAACTCAACCATATTGCTTTTATTGCTTATGTGATCCTTTTCTTGTTCAGTACATGCTTTATTTGACTTGCTAAAGGACCATATAGTACATGCATGATATATTGCTTTGTGTAGATATACTAACTATGCAGGTTAACGTAAGCATATATTGAGGGGGAGAAAATTCACATTGTTCAAATCTTGAATCCCCCTAATTCACAAGGCAAAGGTAAAATTTAAATATCCTTTTTAATATGTTTGAGGAATGGTTTGTCATTGTCAAAAAGGGGGAGAATGTTGACCTAGAGGTTATACATTGTCCATATTTTGATAATGACTTAACCATTCCATTCATATATATCTAATATGTGTATTCAAGATTGATTTCGGGCTTTTGGAACATAAAAAGGATCAATTTACACAAGCCCTAGCTTCTCAAAGTTCAAGTCAAATGCAATGCAAGTATGCAATAAGGAAATCACTTCAAATGACCTTAGAAGAAATTTGTAATCACTTGTATTGATGATATGAATCGTAACTAAGATGAGAAAAATATGTGGGACACTTAATACCAAGTTTTAATCACTTATTTACCAAATTAGAAAATCAATCACAAGCTGTTGATCGGTCGAGTTACAATCTCGACCGATCCCATCGATTGATTTTCTGAAAGTAGCAATCAGTTGAGTTGTGCACTCACAAAACTTGAACGAACGACTTACTAACCAAGTGTGATTTTGGCTAATCAGTTGAGTTTCCCAGGACAAACTCGGTCGATAGTTTGAAAATTAGATTTGTCTTTTAGTCAATCGGTTGAGTTTCCTTTATTTAAACTCAACCGAATGCACTATATGGAAAATGTAGAAAAAGTTATTATAACCATTGGTGACTTGTTTGGATGAAAATAGATCTATTTCCTTGAGAAAAAATGGATATATTTTGACCCTAAGTGTTCCCCAACTCAAGGGAGCACCCCTTGCTATAAAAAGGACCCCTTAGAGTTCATTCCAAGTTGCTCATTCACTACATTCAAGGTCCTTGCTATAGTTGAGTGTGCTACTACTCCTTGAGCCCCTTTCTCTCTCTAGTACTCTTCATTTCATGATTTGTGAGTGACTTATACTTATTGCAAGAGAGCTCCCCATTTGTACATGTAAAGATCTCAAATCTTCCACTACTTCCCTATCCCCTTCTCTCATGATGAAAAGTTGAAGCAAGCTCCATTGAGTGAAGAAGGAGCTGTAGCCGGTCCTCTTCAAGGTTGTTGAAGAGGCAGTGATCTTCTCCAAGTGAAGGAGAAGGCAAATGTCGAAGATCCAAGAGGAGAAACAAAGTCCTTCAAGGTGGAAGACTTGAGTTTGAGTGGGTAAGACCTAGGTGAAGGTTGAAGACTCAAGCTAAGTGGGTAAGTTCCTTGGTAAGGTGGAGATCTCCTTGTGATTGGATGGGTAAGTCCTTGGGTGGTCTTTTGCTGTAAATATCTTTGGTGATATAATAGAGAAAAGCACTTGCAAAGTGCTAGAGGCTGACCTCTCTAGGTAGTAGACTGACTCACTTTTAGTTTGAAATGTGGAACCACTCTACATCCCTTTGTCAAGTGCTTGCTATCAATCTCTCTCATCCTTGCTATGCTTGTTTAGATAGGACTTCAAATTGACATTTAGCTATACTCCAAATTGATATAATTTGAATGTCTAATCTGTTTTGTGAGAAATTGTGTAGCTCTATTCACCCCCTCCCTCTAGAGCCCTTAGATCCAACAAGTGGTATCAGAGCCAATGATCTTCTCCAACAATCTCCCATGAGACGAGAAGATGGGCGACAACCTACTTGGTTCACTCAACCTGGAGGGAGGCTTCTCCGTGCATCCTCTAGTCTTTAATGGCACCAACTTCCTCTATTAGAAGAGGCGGATACAATTCTACATTCAAGGGATGAAATTTGATATGTGGAAGGTGATGGTCACACCTTACAAGGAGCCAACCGAAGTAGTTGCAACATGGAGTGAAGCTGCTCTCAAGGAGGGTCAACTCAATGCAAAGACCATTAGCATCCTCTACACATCCCTCACTCCCACATAGTTCAATCGAATCTCATCATGGGACACCACCTATGAGATTTGGACAAGTTGTGCATTACATATGAAGGTACAAAGCAACTCAAGGAGGTAAAGATCTACATGTTGAACAATCTCCTAGAGAACATTAAGATGGGAAAGAAAGAAGGCATTGTGGAGATGTATTCAAGGCTCAATGTCATCATCAATGGGCTGGCTGCATTGGGCAACACTTTGGATAGAGGCATCATCAACTCAAAGATCTTGAGAACTCTTCCAAAGAGATGGGAGTCAAATGTCACCTCCATTGAAGAAGTGAGGAGCCTTGGTGACATCCCAACAGAAGAACTCATTGGCAATCTTCAAGCCCATGATCTAAGACTTGACAAGTAAGAAGAAGAAGATAAGAAAGAAGCGAAGGAGGCCAAGAAGATCAAAGATAGTGCTTTAAAAGCACAAGTGGAGGTTGTCATCCTTCAACAACAACTTGCTTGCTAAACTTCTCCCTCCTCCTCTAGTGAAGATGAAGGCCCTAGTGAGGATGAAGACAACTACATCAAGGGCAAGCACTTAAAGGGAAGGCAAGCCTCCTTCTCCTCTACTCCGAGATGCTACAAGTGTGGACAAAAGGGGCACTACAAGAGTGAATGCCCAAAGTCAAGAAAGTCTCACAGCAAGAGCAGCTCAAGGAATTAAGAAGAGGATTACAAGAAGGAGAGCAAGCACAACACGAAGGACAAGAAGGAAAAGAGATACAAGAATGCAGCTCATGCAGCTTGGGAAGATTCATCTTCAAGCAGCTGTAGCTCCGAAGAAGATGGAGAGTGCCACCTTGCTCTCATTTCCTCTACATGTGAAGACATTGGTGAGGTAAGTGAGGTAAGTTTGCATGAATTGCCTAAATAAGCTATTATTGACATGCTTATTACTACCCATTCTTCTTTTGCTAAGGCTCTGATTGGTTCACTGTAAGTGGACTAAAAATTAAGGGAAATCCAGTTATGAAACATCTTTTTAGCGATTGGTTTTCCATAAATATGGAAACTAAAATTCCTAGAATTTTTTTGACTTCCCTAGGTATATATAGGGTTCAGTTCCTAACTTTTGAGGAAAAAAAGGGGAAAACAAATTCCCGATGTTGTTTGTCTTCACATGACAACACATACAATAGGCCTGTGTGGTACTTCTCATCATGGTATTCCTCCCTGTAGAGCATCAAAGATTGGCTTCTCATTATCTTATCGAACTTCTCATTATCTTCTCGACCAACTTTCCTAGTTTATATTGATCGTGTTGTCACGGTCTATCTCATCTAAAATCTGGGGACGGTAATTCTATATGCCCAATCTTCTTTTTTGTTTGATTTGTTCTATTATCTTTACACATATTAACAACAATGTATAATGGCATGGAAAGTGCTTCCAAGCTACACTAATCACAAAATCTTAAATATGTTTTAAGTTTGACCATTGTACATAGACTGGATTGTATGAAATGATATACATGATATGATTGCTCGATCCTTTCCATTTTATTATTGTTGATAGTCTATTATTTAAGAATTATACCTCTTGTGGCTAGTCTATAACCAATCATGTCTTTTTCCTCTTATACATACCAACCAAATTATAGAAATCAAACTTAGTAACTATTCTTCCTATAGCACCCATTTCATTGGTACATTACCTTTTCATTGAATGATAATATAAGTATACATGTAATTTTCATATCAAAAGACGTTTATGTTTGGCCTCATATTTGTAATATGGCATATTACTCATTAAATATGTTTGCATAATTAATTTTTGCGTTACTTTTTTAGTTTTTTTATGTAGATTGTTGATAATATTAAATATGAGGAAAATCAACAAGTAAGTGTAATCATGGTATTAATGATTATGTTCATTCTAATCATGAGGCATAAACAAAAGTACCTCAAACTCTCAAGATCATATACACTCAAGGATAAGCCTACATCTACAGTAATGAATTGAATCTTTTTAGGAACTGAGAATAGTTGCCTTCAAGAAATGAGAACGAGGAAATTAACATTTTATAGACTATGCGATATGATGAGGAGGCAGGGACTCTTGCATGATACATTAAACATGTGTGTTGAAGAACAATTGGCAATGTTTTTAAGCATTGTAGGTCAAGGTACACTTCAACGTGGGATTTCTAACTCTTATGACTGATCACAAGAAACTGTGAGTCGTTATTTCAACAAATGCTTATATGCAATAGGTTGTCTATGTGATGATTATATCAAAGCTCCTCCATTGACTACATCCCTTGAGATTATGTATCGGCCAAATAAATACTTCCCTTATTTTAAGGTAAGCATAAACACATATTAATATTAGGGTTGTAAATAAGTAATAGCTTATATTTGAATATGTTGTACGTAGGATTGTATTGGGGCAGTAGATGGAACACACATTATTGCAACAGTGCCAAGTGATATTGTAGGGAGATCAGAAAACTTGCATATATGCTAAAAAGAATGACATTTCTATGTAGAAGTCTCAAAATCTATATACATATATGAGATACTAAACATACATGAAAATGATAAAGGAATGGGAAAGGATTCCTAGGTATACCATAATTAGTTCAAAATATTTGACATCGAGCATAATTTGAGAAAGTAATTAAAATGTGTTTATCTATATAGTGTTATCCCAATGATGAAAGGAATCAGGATGAACTAACTAGAAATCATGAAAGGAAGCATCAAATGATGAATCTAACTACCAATATGATATCAACATCCAATTTAAACCCTAATAAGTTAGATGTGATTACCATGGGAAAGAAATGTTTAATGATATGTGGATATACAAATTAGTAAAATGATGAATGAAATTTGTGCTAATAGATGTGAAATATGGTTCTGATTTAAAAGATAATTCAATACACATGTATCCTCAAATTTTCAATGTCATGATTATTAATTAATTGAAGCAATCCACCTTTCTCTTATGTGAAATTTTTGTATTAAGTAACACCATTATAATTTTGGCAATGAGGAGGTAACTTGAGATGTTATGATTATTCACAAACATGGGCGTACAGTGATTGAAAGATAGTTATAATTTAGAAGAGAGTGAATCTATGATAAAGATAAAGGTAAGATATGATGTCATATGATTGGATAAAGAGAAATTGAGTTCCAAAGAAAAATTGGAAGGAAGAAACAAAATGTGAATGAGATCAACTCAACAGTGAAATAGGTCAATAAAGATAATTGTTAAATATTTTAGGAAAACATGAAGGAAGCAACTAGTCAATTTACTTGTTGTAATAGTAGATTGATATTCTATAAGTCAATTGAAATTTTATAAATAATAGAAAAAAAACAAGATAAACTATATATTAGTAACTAGACATACAAATCACAAAAAAGAGGAATAAACAATCCAATAAGGGAGAAAAAGAAGATGAATCCAAATATTTAAGGATATTGTAAATAAGAGTAGAAGAAACATATATCATTGAACCAACAAGAGAAATAAGAAAATGGTCAACTAATACTCAAATATATTAAATAATAAAGATATCAAAGGTATTAAAAAATGTAAATAACCTCAAAATATAAATGGCTAAAAAATCCTAAGGTGATGAAGGTATATGATGAATACATTATGTAATGAGGGTCAAATAAATGAAAAATACACATTAATACCTGAGAAGAACTAAATGGAGAAATATGTACTAGGAAACAGAATAACAAAACCAAGGAGAAACATGGAATTCAAAGATGAAGTAAATTTATGAATATATCGTGTCATGATCCCAAATTTCAACCTTAGTAGTTTTTCTAACAAGAACTCCATCCTTCATAGAGTCTGACATGCTTTGGTGAGTATCCTTTTAGAAAAATTATTGAGGACATAGAAGTTAAATTTGATATGATGGCTAGAAAAAAAATGCTTTTGGGTATCTACAAGAAGATCCTACTAAAAAAATTTCTTCTTTCTATTCCTATTGATAAATTAGGATTGCATATGTCACCATTGGAGTACCACACAAACCTTAGGTACATCTTATGATTTCTTTGTTTCATGTTGATGAGATATGTCTAATTTATAATAAGGCATATTTGCACACTTTTAGAGAGCATGAGGTTCATTGCAAACCTCTATCTGGATTCAAGTATAGAAATGATCTTGTTCGATATGTTCTCTATGATGTGCTTAGACATGCAAGAATTGCTGCTAAGAAAGAGGCTATTAACTTTTTGACTGTTTCGCAGGAGGGGAGATCAACACTTAGACTGGTTGATGTCTTAATTTTTGGATGACTTGGAGGGAATCGTGCATGTGTGGATCTCATAGGAGTTTCCCCACTTGTGGGCCTAAGATGTGGGCCATTTATAGTAGGGCAAGCTTCTCACCTCAACCAAAGTGGCAAAGCACGAGAAAGCATGCATTGAGAATCAGGGATTTGACACTTTTGGTTTCTTAGCAATAGAGGTTGTGGAACTTCTCAAGAGGGTTCAAACATTATGCATAGTAACGTCATGACCCCCAAGTATATGGATGTAATATTTTGAAGGTTTGATTTTGTCATTCAGAAAGGATTGACATCACAACGTGTTGCCCACCTACCTTTCAGATCGATGTAATTCTTGTACTCAACTTACATCAATTATAGAATAAGGAACAGAAAGATATAGAAGAGAAAAAATGCACAAGAATTATCGTTGAGCTTCCAAAAAAAATTTTCTCCAAATATATTCAAATTCTAGTACAGTGGAGTAGAGACAAACACATGTAAAAAAATGAGGCGAACAACTAGAAAAGTATTTAATATCTTGAAGATATATGACAATAAATGGATGTGGCATGGATTATTTGTGTAAATAGAAGTATTAATTATTTAATTGAAGAATATCTAAGCTAATAGGTAAAAGAAAATACACTAGTATGGTTGAACACATAAAAAATGACAATGCCTTTTAAAGAAATGATTGTACATTAATACATCCCATGAAATTTATGTCATACTAGTGTAATATTTTAGAAATTATAATTTATAGACAAATTCTTAACAACAACTAAAAAAGAAATATAATCCCTAGTAAAAGTGAGAAAGGAGAGATAAAAGACACTAGCCATGGTTTCCATTATGGGTGTCTTGTAAGAGTCTCAATCCTAGGCCATTGAAGTGACTAAATTAATCCTTGATTTATATATAATAAACATTTGAGGTTTGGCATTATAGATTTTATGCTTTTTTGTACTATAAGCGTTTATAAGTCATCGTACATGATATGATCATTGAATAGTTGATTTATGAATTTTGGTACGGAAAATTTATGGATAAGATCATATGTATCGAAACTTAAATTGAGACAGAAACTTACAATTAACAAAATGAAATGGTTAATCATATTATGAACACCGATGATATAAGAGTCATACATCATCTAACGTGGTACTTTCTATTTCCTAAACTACTCAGTGTTGTACGGATAGTATGAACAAAAATTATTAATTCCTTACTGAATTCATGATTACATTTCAGTGCTAGTAATATTTCTTTTATTAAGAAATTGAAAATAAAACATATGAGAAAAATAAAGGGTCACATGTTAGAAAAGTGAAAAATCATGAAATAAGACTGATGAGATAGCATTGCAGTAAAGAAAAATGAATGTCCAATTATCTTTTTTTTTACATATAAATAGATTTATTGTGGATTATTCTAAATACCTATGCAAGAATCATAATCTAATAAAATTATCAATTTAATTTTTGAAAAACTAAAGAAACCATAAAGAATTACTCATCTACAGAAGAAATGGGTGGCCTATGGAAGAAAGAGAAAACACAAAGGAAAATTTAAATAATAAGTTCCTTGTAATGATCATAATACTGTAATAAATATACTAACAAGAGAGCTTTTTGTAAGGGGATAGCATTTCCAATACCAAAAAAGCTAATGAATGAGAGGAGTATAAGAAAATTAGAACCAAACCAAATAACAGATTCAAATTAAGGTCAAATAGACTAAGGATGCTATAAGAAAACATTAAACTAATAAAAAACAAATACTTATTGGAACACAATAATAAAAGTATAAGGAGTACGAAAAATAATAGAAGAAAAGGATATTCAAGATAATTAAAGAAAAGGAATGACCTAAGTCACAAAATATGATCATGACAAGTCCACAAAAATAGAATTATCAAAACAAATTTGTGTGTACGACAACAAAAGAAAGTGAATGAAATATTTATGGTGATTGTTTATTAAACATGATCTAAATATTCTTGTACATGTGTGAATTCCTCATAAATATCTCAAGTTTCAAGGATGAACATTATTAAGGGGAATAATTTTTTTGTTTGCATTTTTTTAATTTATTGAATATTTATTTATATTTTTCTGATCAGTAATTAATTAGTTGTGGATTTTACAAACCTGACCAATCAGAGAATTCCAATGATGCACGAAAAATCCAGTTGGTGGTCCCCTGGCTGACTTGGCCCAATAACTGAAAGCCATCTAGGCCAAATCAACAGGTAGTGCGACCCGCGTCAAGAAAAGAAAAATAGAGGTGAATCCAGAATACCCCTGACGAAAAAATCAAAACAAGAAAGAAATAGAGGGGTAAATTCGAGAAAGCAGCGGTTGTCATCTTCTTCGTTTTCTCAACCACGTGAGGCGAAGAGGAGACTCTGAGCTCCAGGAGAACACCAAGCGGGAAACAACTAACCAATCGACTGACTAACATCATTAGAACACATCACCAAGAACTCACCTCATGCCTCCATCTTCAAGCAATCCGAGATTGGGAAACACCGCACAGAACAACGCATCTCGAGCAGAGACCAGCAGAAAGAGGGGAAACAAACTCACCTGCCAAGAGACTAAATTGGTAGTGGCAAAAACTTCACGGGATAACCAGACGGAAACAATCAAGCAACAAATTGAAAAGCTCAGCAAGTCCTCACCGAACTCAAATGAGTACTTACCAAAGTTCGAACATCGTTGAGGCATCACAGACAACGAGCTTGACAGTGGCATCAACTCCCATAGTAGGGGAGAGCAAACCGACAAGCGCTAGGCACGAAGAAAGGCACCAACAGCTCCGGGGTGATCAAGAGATCATCCTCACAGAGAGTCGGTCGCCGGAGCAGGAGGAGAAAGACAGAGAAGGTTGGGCAGGTACAAAGGGTTTCAGGCGCAATTGAGGGCAGAGGAAGTTCAGGTTGGGGTCAAGGATGCTCCAAGATTCTCTATATATATGGTAGGATGGGTGGACGGGCGAGAAGGAAATAGGGTCATTGATGCACTTTTGGGGGTTTTTGATTGTGAGAGAAAAAGTATATGGAAGTTAGGATTAACTTGTTCGCCAAGAACTCCCGATCACAGTGGGACAAAAACCAGGAAATTTCGTCGAGAGGGGAGAGAGAACGGTCCAAGGAAAATTTTGGGTACAACTCACTCGCGAGTCAGACTCCTACCCGAGGTAGGAGATGACTGGATGCCGCTCAAAATGAAACTAACAGTCACGATCGATCGACGCATAAGTAAATTGCGTGACAACAATACTTTAGGCGGAAAATCAACTTAAATCGTGACATTTAATCTGAGAAAAACTAAAGTGGGACCTAATTAAAACACCTTTTCTCTCTCTTCGATATAGGATTTTATCATTATCTAAATTAAGCCAAAATTTTCACATAGGTTAAATTAGGCATGTAGATTCTGATTTTCTAATTAGATTTCACTTTTGGCAACCTTAGATGCATTATTTTATATATTCTTTGTTTCTCTTTCTTGATGCATTTAATGACACATAGATTATCCAAATTTTATGAAACTTGATCCTCAAGTCATATTTAATGTGTTGGATACGAATTTTCCATCAATTTTATATATTGGAGTTTTTTGAATATTTATTTAATATTTTGAAGGTTCTACACACATTCTCTCTCCTGGTTACACCTTTTAAGAAAACTTTCTCCAAATTGGATGAAAATTCACCCAAAGGCTATATTTATTATGTAGATTATGAATCTAAGATTATTTTCCTCTTTTGGAGTCATGAATTATATGTATATATTAATTATACTTTTTAAGCAATTTCTCTCTCTTAACTTACCATATTATTTCAAGGTGGTCCAAATTAAATGAAAATTGACATGTAGACTTATTTTAATGTGTAGATTACGAATTTGATGTCTATTCTTTATTTTGAGGCTTTATTACATGGGTTATGCCATTAGCCCATTAGAGTCCCAATAACCATATTATGCATGAAATTAAGTTATTTATCATTTTATTATCACCAAATGAATTATATGACATATTATATTACATTATTCATGCATTATATTATTAGGATCATCCTAACCACAACCTTGTTTGGTCAAACCCAAAAGGTCAAAGTTCTAGGGTAGGGTCCAAGATCTGGTATGTTACAACACTCCACCCCTTAAAAAGGATTTCATCCTCGAAATCTATAGATCAAAACATCAATGAACAACTACTCTCCACCCATTAAAAAGGTTCAACCTAACAAGTCAAACTAGTCAAGGTTTAGGAGCTACCCACTGGTGCGCTCCCGCTAGAGGCTTGCAACAAGTGCAATCCATGAGGTCGGGAGGCACGGGAGAGATGGGATCTTTGCTTTCGATATTTGTATGGTCCCACACTAACTACCTACATCTACTAAGACACTACGCCCGCAAGCGCACGGGGTCGTGTCGTAGTATAGGTGAGACGGAAAGTACGGGGTTGAACCGCGGAGATAGAGGGGGCCCTAGAGTTAGACGGCGTGAGCTACGTTCCTAGTGCAGAGTGTAAGGTTTTTAGGGTTTTAAGGTTGGTTGGTTGATTACACTAATGAGCAAGTAAGAGATGCGAAAAGGAAACTAAATTATGGAAGAGCAAGCAAATTAGTAAACTAAGCTATCAAACTAACTAAGCAAGAGCAAGGAGGGATACACTACTCGAGCAAGGCAAGAAGCAAATAAGAACTAAACTAACCACTAGCAAGAGTAAGAGCCTAAGTTAACACTGAAGAGTAAAACTAAACAATTGACTAAGTTAGACTAAAGTAATTGAACTAAGCTAGCATTAACAAGCAAACTAAGTGATTAGGGTTTTAAGCAAGGTGATTAAGGTGGGTGGGCTGTTTGGGGGATGTCACTCTGATTTTAGTTGGGGGAGTTCATTAAACATGCATGGTGCTCAATTCATATCTAGATTACCAAACCAAACAACAAGGGCAATGCCATTAGAAGATACCCTATACTACTAGTAGAAGACTAGGGTTAGGTGTAGTTCTAGTGAGATTGGCCAAATCTAGGTTTCTAGGGTAAGTGATAGTGGACAATTGAGGGTTGAGGGGAGAGATGGGAGTGGAGATGAAGGGGTTTAACCTCATGCCACTAGCCACTCTAGCCTTTAGAAGGCCCTAGGCAATTGCATCACTCTCACTTACACTAGCAACTTAAATCTCACACTCATTTGTAGGAGGAGGGATGTGTATGTAGGAACAAAGGGGGGCTGCCTAGGGATCCACTAATTGGACCTAGGAGCCATTCCTAAGATTGCCACATACACCCCAATTCCTCCTAGAAATGAAGTGTCATCAAAAACCTCAAAACAAGCAATTCATACAAGAAGCACAAACCACATGCAATAAGATAGGAAAAGAGATGGAAGCAAGAAGTAATCATCATAAATATGAATCAAGTTCATTACAAGAATTTATCCCCCAACATGGTATCAAAGTAACATTTTAATCCCAAACAGTCCACCACAAGGGGGCTTATCTAGACATAATCAAGAAAACAGGAAAAGAAAGGGGTAGAAGAAGTAGGGACTCCATGAAGCTTGATGTAGAAGCCTCCTTCTTCACCTCCAAGCTTGTTGTATACATCCTCCCTCCTCCAAGGGTGCGAGGGTGCATGAAAATGGTGGAATGGATGGATAGAAACCTAGAGAAGCTAGGTTTCTATGGTAGAAATGAGTGGAAAGTGGGTGGAAATGGGATTAAATGCAAGGAAGTAGGTGGATGGGAGTAATGGAGGCAAGGGAGCGGCTAGGGGCGGCTAGGAGGTGCTCTCTCGAGCCCTAGAAGCCACTAGTGCTTATATATGAGCTAGGGTTAAGTGGGGGTATAATAGGAAAAGCAATGAAAAAAAGTTAGGTTTTCGGGTGGTAGCACGGCCGTGGTGGAGGAGAACGGCCGTGTTGGCTAAGTGTTAAATCAACAGGTTGATGGGTGAAAACGAAGGCTAGTAGCACGGCCGTGCTGGGTAGCATGGTCGTGGTGGCGGAGTTGTGAGGAGGTCATTCTGAGCAGCACGCCTGTTCCATCTTCATCTAGCACGGCCGTGCTGGTCAGCACGGCCGTTGTGTGGTCTTCTAGTACGGCCGTGCTGGAAAACATGGCCGTGGTGGCTGACTTGCTTGAACTTCAATAATTTGTCGATCAACCTGTAATTCTGCTCAATTGACAGCACGGCCGTTCCATGGCACCACGGCCGTGCTGGGGTCTTCTAACACTAACATGGCTTCAAACTTCATAATTATTGGATGTCTTTGCTTGGAGACGATTCTTGGCCACTAGCGGTAGGTTGAGGGAGACTTTGGGGCCTTCTTTGGGTCCCTCCTTGAGTGGGTGAACCCTAGAACTCCCTCTCTCTTGTCCATCTAAGCATGGTCCAAATACCTGAAAAACAGTGCAAAGAACATCCATAAGCGTATTTGTAATGATAATCATATTGGGGGAAAATACTTGTAATCTAACATGTTTAGATGCAACTTAAATACAAAATGGCACAGGATGGAGCCCTAAAGTAGGGTTGCATCACCACCCCAAACTTAAAACATACTTGTCCTCAAGTATGCTCCAACTCAATCTCTCTTTTCCGTTCTTTTCAACAAAAACAAATGACAAATGCAAAGCAGCAGAAGATTATTGAATATATATAGTCTTGGAAATGACTAAGTGCATGTGTCTCACATCTCTCCTCTCCTTCTTTCACAACCCAATCATGAACTGAGCATTGAGCATACAAACTTCAAATATAAATCATAGAAACACATGTTGTCCATATGTCCTTTATGTCATTCCGGGTAAACCGTTTCATGTTGATGTTAATCACAGGTGACTAGGAGTGTTGTTTCACTTTCATGCATTCAGTCTTATGCTTCAAACCACACTAGATGATCCACTTGGCTGTAGAAAGGGTAAAGTGAGCTAGATTTGATGTTTTCTAGCTCAATGGGTATAAAAGAAGAAGAAAGGGTTGCGGTAAGATTTGGAGTGCTTTTACACACTCTTCTTTTCTTTATTTGAATGCTCTTAAACAGGAGCATCCTTGTATTTTATTTTTTCTTTTTTTTTTCTTTTTCTTTGCCCTTGGTGTAGATAGGGCATATGGTGGATAGAGTGAAGCGGGGAGATAAAGATGTTGCCACCCCAAACTTTTGGAGGTGGCCACGGCTAATATGTGCACTTTGGCATCTTTTTATGAGGCAGAGGGGTATGAAGATGGTGGAAGAATAGTCGGATCAAGGAGGGGTCATCAGTGTAGTTTTCAACATACGATTCCCTGCATAAAAGCTAATTCAACACTTCACCAAGTAATATCACATCACATGATAGAATTAACACAATATTCATATTTCTACCGAGTGATTCCATTGGCTTTAAGCGTTTGTCGCTTGCTCAATTCATGATTCAAGCAAAGCATTCACAGACTTAAGAGATGTGGTTCACATGTAAAAAGTCACAAACAAGACCATATATCAATAATATCTATGAATGTAGCATGCATTTGTCACAAGAGTAAACCTTTTCATTTCAAACATTGGAGATTAAGTCAAAACATCCTATCGGAGCAAGAATATTCAAATCTGGGCAAAATTGGCCAAAATGGTGCCAATTTGCACTAAATCACATTCAAACACAACTTTAGGTAAAAAGCAAGTAAATCCTAGTTAACACATGTAGAAATTAGCAAAAAAACTACATGATATGCAATGCATGGCTGAAAAAGCAGAAATTTTGAAAAATTACTCAAAAATGTAGAAATTAACTACATGAATGCATGAATGCAAGCAGGAACACAAGGTCAGGGTAATCGAGTATGGTAAGTCAGTCAAACTGTTTGATCGTCTTGCAAAAATTTAGCACAAGGCACATAGGGAAAGATGCGGCATAAGAAGGCTTACCGCCCTACCACCCCAAACTTTTAAATCATGATGTCCTCATCATGAAATAGAAGGTTAGACTGGTAGGGTGACAAGGCGTGGGGTTGCGAAAGGCAACCGACGAGAACTGAAGTGGTCAAAGTAATTTTAGGTGAGCAGGACAGGGTCACCACGGCCGTGCTGAGAAGCACGGCCGTTCTGGCTTTCTTCCTATAACTCCTCCATTGAGTTGCAATCTTTTCTTCCACTTTGACCTCCGTCTCTGCTAATCCCTTCAGCATCGTCTTTTCTTTCTTGTGCCTGTGCTAAAATGATTCACAAACAGAAAAACTATCAAGTATAGTGTGTGTGTGTGTGTGTTTCTTGGAAACCAAAAGAAAGTATGGTAAAAACAAGGTTCGAGAATCTCAAACCACATGGGTTGCCACCCACTAGTGCTAAACTTATAGCCTTCAGTCGGGCTTGTTGCTCTTTTTCATCATGTATTGACACCCACAGTGTCCTCCTTCTCTTCTACGGTGATCCTATCGAGCGCTCTGACGACATGTGCTTTGTCCCAAGGGGTGTACATGGAATAGAAGTATGGGCTCGATCTCCACAGCTACAGGGGATCATTGTAGCACAAACTCTCTCCGAAGTCTTCATTGGCCAGCTCGTCTCTCTCTTCTTTGGTGAACATGAAGAAGTCAAACTTTTTCCTCTTATAAGTAACTGTCAGCGTGCCCTTGCGGATGTTGATTTCTGCGCATGCGGAGGATAGGAAGGGCCTACCCAATATGAGGTACTCTTCTCCATTAATAGGTGTGGTGTCCACTATTAGGAAATCAGTCACATAGGCAATGTTCACTCTTTCATCCATCGCCACTATTGTGTTCTGCATGATTACCAAGGGCTTCCTCTTGGTTCCGTCACCCAAGATAATGGCACACTCCACTAGTTTCATTTTGTTTAGGCCAAGCCGTAGGTACATGCTCCATGGCATGAGGCTTGTCCCTGCACCTAAGTCGATGAGAGCGTGCTGTACGGGTTGTGTGCCAATGAAGCAAGAAATCAGTGGCACTCCCGGATCACCTCTCTTTTCTGGGAAGCCATTGTCATAGATGAAGTTCACAGATTTTGAGGCAACAATCTCCTCAGTCGGAAGTAGCACTAACTTTCTCCTTCCCATGCATATGTCCTTCATCAATGAGAAGAGAGATGTAATTCCTATTGTTCCTCGCTTCAAGTTTCCTAGGAGATTCATGACATTTCTGCCCCTTTTTTGGAGAGTCGAACTTTCATGGAATTTCTTTCTGTCTTCATCAATTATCTTCACTGTACTAGCCGGAACTGGCGGAGGGGTGATGGCGACGCCCATCTCATGTAAAGGTCTTGATTCCCATAAGGAAATGGCTTCAAGCGATGTTATGTCCATGGTATGTGAAACAGTAGACGTGACGCCGTCACCAACAGCCGGCTGAGCTATATCTATTATAATTTCCATATCCCCAAATACGGGTGGAACCAAGGAGGGTGCCTCTACATTCGTGTCGGGTGCAGTATCAATCCGAGTGCACTTAGCATCCCCTGGTGGTGCTTGGGTGGCACTTTCTTCGGAGCATTCTTTATCTTTGCTAGATCCCTCAAGCATCTGGACTTTTCTTCCAACCTCAATCACTTTCTTTCCCTTTTTTCGCAACCTTGGGCAGTTTCTTCACCCCATATGATAGTGATCATACTCACTTGCTCATGTGAAGAAAGGGGGGCTTGTGAGGATGGAGGTGGTGGTGGTCTTTGCTGGGTAGGATTAGGATTTTGGAGTATGCAAGTTGGTTGTGGTGGAGGTGGGAGTTGGTAAGTATGTGAAGGTGGTGGTGGGTATTGGTAGTTTAGCGGGGGTTGGTGGGATGGCAGAGCATATGGGTGCAGTGGCCCTTGATATTGTGGAAGTGAGGTTGCTTGGCCACGTGGTGGGATGTATGCGGCTTGGGTGGCAGTCACATAATTACCTTCGCTGTTAGGATTCGTCATAGGTTGAGATGGCAGTCTCCCCTCTTCACGACGTGCAAGCGAGATAGAAATCTGATCGAGCCTTTGCTCAAGATGGTTGATGTTTTGTCCTTGAGAAGACACTTCTTTCTTTACTTCATCTAGATTCCTCAATCTTCTAAGCACCTCATCCTCAAACTTGGAGCTGTAGTGTGGCTTTTGCTGCCCTTGCCCTTGCCCTTCCTCGTTCTGTTGTTTCCAGGAGAAGTTGGGGTGGTTCCTCCACTCGGGAGTGTAGGAACTGGACATCGAGCCCTGGTTGTTGCGGCCACCAAAGGAATGTAAACTGTTAACTTCCTCGTCTACAGTATCCACAGCCATTGCGGGTTGGCTAGAAGAGCCACCCACTTGATTCTTCATCATTCGCATCATATCGGCCATCATTTGCATCATGTCGGGGTCGGTGGCATTGCGTGCGAGAGCCACGGAGGAAGGGAGAGGGGTGTAGTTCTGGACGCAATGTCCCCCTTTAGTGGAAGCTTGGTGGCATGAATTCTCGGCGAGATGCTCAAACAACAGCCATGATTCCTCGGGCGGCTTTGCCATGAATGTGCCCCCGCAAGAAGAATCGACGTTGTTTTGGCATTGCTCCTCAAGCCCAGTGTAGAAGGCCTGAACTAGCTGTCAAAGAGGAACCTCATGATGAGGGCAATCACGAAGCAGCTTCTGGAACCTCTCCCACACCTCGTGGAAGGGCTCGTTGTCTTTCTGGGCAAACGATGTGATGCATCTTCTCATGTAGGATAACTTGGCGATGGGGAAGAACTTCTTGAGAAACTCGTTCTTCACCTCATTCCAAGTGACCAACTCTGGCCTCGAAACGTACCACTCCTTGGCCTTCTCTTTGAGGGAGAAAGGAAAGAGCGTCCTCCTGATTGAGTCATCGGTGGCGGCAGGCATGCGGAAGGTAGAGCACGTTTCAAGGAATGCGTCTATGTGGTGGTAGGGATTCTCGTTCTCCATACCGAAGTATGTAGGGAGAATCCCCAAGAGTGTTGGCGGTATGGAGAACTGTTGACCTGGCATCTGGTCAACTAGAGTGGCGATGGGGGAGTTGTAGTTCCCCGGTGTGAAGTACTCGTGAAGCGGGCGATGTGGCGGTGGAGGTGGAACCTCCGGTGGCGGGTCGTTCTGTGCCATCTCGGCCTCTCGGTGTAGGTTGCGGCGAGCTTGACGCTTTCTTCTTCCAATCTCGGGGTCGTAAACCACCAAGTCAGTGCAAGTCGAACGCGTGCTACGCATGCACAGCTGTCACCTGCGCAAGTCACAAACAAACAACAAGGAGCCAAGTTAGCGAACCAATATGCAAGAGTAACACAAAGAATAAATAATAGCAATGGTGAGGGCAAAAGGAAAGGCTAAGCTACACTATCTAACTAGGTCGAGCTCCTCTATCCCCGGCAACGGTGCCAGAAAGCTTGGTGTGCTCCTGCTAGAGGCTTGCAACAAGTGCAATCCACGAGGTCGGGAGGCACGGGAGAGATGGGATCTTTGCTTTCAATATTTGTATGGTCCCACACTAACTACCTACGTCTACTAAGACACTACGCCCACAAGCGCACGGGGTCGTGTCGTAGTATAGGTGAGATGGCAAGTACGGGGTCGAACCATGGAGATAGAGGGGGCGCTAGAGTTAGACGGCGTGAACTACGTTCCTAGTGCGGAGTGTAAGGTTTTTAGGGTTTTAAGGTGGGTTGGTTGATTACACTAATGAGCAAGTAAGAGATGAGAAAAGGAAACTAAATTATGGAAGAGCAAGCAAATTAGTAAAGTAATCTATCAAACTAACTAAGCAAGAGCAAGGAGGGCTACACTACTCGAGCAAGGCAAGAAGCAAATAAGAACTAAACTAACCACTAGCAAGAGTAAGAGCCTAAGTTAACATTGAAGAGTAAAACTAAGCAATTGACTAAGTAAGACTAAAGCAATTGAACTAAGCTAGCATTAACAAGAAAACTAAGCGATTAGAGTTTTAAGCAAGGTGATTAAGGTGGGTGGGCTGTTTGGGGGATGTACTTTGATTTTAGTTGGGGGAATTCATTAAACATGCATGGTGCTCAATTCATATCTAGATTACCAAACCAAACAACAAAGGCAATTCCATTAGAACATACCCTATACTACTAGTAGAAGACTAGGGTTAGGTGCAGTTCTAGTGAGATTGGCCAAATCTAGGTTTCTAGGGTAAGTGATAGTGGAAAATTGAGGGTTGAGGGTAGAGATGGGAGTGGAGATGAAGGGGTTTAACCTCATGCCACTAGCCACTCTAGCCTTTAGAAGGCCCTAGGCAATTGCATCACTCTCACTTACACTACCCACTTAAATCTTACACTCATTTGTAGGAGGAGGGATGTGTATGTAGGAACAAAGGGGGCTAGCTAGGGATCCACAAATTGGACCTAGGAGCCATTCCTAAGATTGCCACATACACCCCAATTCCTCCTAGAAATGAAGTGTCATCAAAAACCTCAAAACAAGCAATTCATACAAGAAGCACAAACCACATGCAATAAGATAGGAAAAGAGATGGAAGCAAGAAGTAATCATCATAAATATGAATCAAGTTCATTACAAGAATTTATCCCCCAACATGGTATCAAAGTAACATTTTAATCCCAAACATCCCACCACAAGGGGGCTTAGCTAGACATAATCAAGAAAATAGGAAAAGAAAGCGGTAGAAGAAGTAGGGACTCCATGACTTGATGTAGAAGCCTCCTTCTTCACCTCCAAGCTTGTTGTAGATGTCCTCCCTCCTCCAAGGGTGCAAGGGTGCATGAAAATGGTGGAATGGATGGATAGAAACCTAGAGAAGCTAGGTTTCTATGGTGGAAATGAGTGGAAAGTGGGTGGAAATGGGATTAAATGCAAGGAAGTAAGTGGATGGGAGTAATGGAGGCAAGGGAGCAGCTGGGGGCGGCTAGGGGGTGCTCTCTCTCGAGCCCTAGAAGCCACTAGTGCTTATATATGAGATAGGGTTAAGTGGGGGTATAATAGGAAAAGCAATGAAAAAAGTTAGGTTTTGGGGTGGTAGCATGACCGTGCTGGGCAGCACAGCCGTGGTGGGTAGTAGTGGGCACGGCCGTGGTGGAGGAGAACGGCCGTGTTGGCTAAGTGTTAAATCAACAGGTTGATGGGTGAAAATGAAGGCTAGTAGCACGGCCGTGCTGGGTAGCACGGCCGTGGTGGCGGAGTTGTGAGGAGGTCGTTCTGATCAGCACGCCCGTTCCATCTTCATTTATCACAGCCGTGCTGGTCAGCATGTTTAACATTCTTATATGATGGAATTATGGTGGAATAACCTCCTTATCATGATCATAACCTTAATGTATTAATTGGTGGCTATCATAGCCACATGGTTGATACTTTCTTATATTGAACATGTGCATTATGAATATGATGATTGTTAATCATATCTAGATTCCTTGCATGATGATGTAATAAAGGAATGTTCTTAATGTTAATATAACCCTTCTATGATTGTTTATGAATATCTCCTATCTCATTAATGCAAGATTGTGCTGATCTGGTATATTATATGTAAGTGATGTTGTTGATCCTTGTTATAAGGCATGGAAAGATAATGATGATCTTGCACATAATAGTATGATGGTCTTAATGACCTTTGGGCATGGTTGAGCCCTGAATGAGGTGTAATCCTCTTATGTTGATAAGGGTTGATACCCTGTGATATTTTGAAAAGGATTTATATCTTGTAATAATATGATGACTAGTGTAGTCTCATGAATGAAAAGTGAATAGTACCATGTGATGATGAGATGAGAAATTACGTTTCATACATTTTATATCTTTTCAAGTTTTGATATTTATATGCTTTCTAGAAGTCAAATAGGGTTTGTATTTCCACTTGTTTGATGCAGCCTTAATTCGCCCAATTGGCATAACTAATCAAGTGCAACTCTAATCATGTAGTGCCCTATGCCGTAGAGCCATCTTCAGTATAAAAACTTGCTGGATGGTGAAATGAGTATTCCTAAGGGAAACTCTGAGCGCATACTGTTGAGTATGTGGGGGTGCTAGGTTGAGGATATATCCTTGTCATCCACAATGCAGATTGTGGAGGTTGGCTATGGTCATGCCTCATACATCTGATGTGATTGAGAATGGCTGTGGTCATGTCTCGATGATTATAATATGATGTGATTAGAGGACAAATGTGGTTGTACCTCAGTGATTGGGTTTGAATACCCTAGTTTCTAGTGTCATCACCTGTACCAAGGTCAGACTAGTGGTTTTTAGCTTGACTATATGTCATTGTGGTGGAAGGTTTGACTGATATGTCACTTCCTTTTTACTCGTATTGACCGAGGGGAAGAGATCTTAGGATATCGGCACTCCTAGATCTTGTATGGAACTGAATATCCCTTCGCATGGGTCAGTTGGACTTTGAATGGTACGATTCATATTCCCCAGGGCGTAATAAAAGATGTAATACAGCCGTGTAACATATTTGTTTAGGGTTATACACAACATTTCACATTAGATGATAACCCTTGTTTGTTCTCTTTACATAAAGATGATGCTTAGTGAAATTAAGAGATAGTAGATATACTTATGTTTTGGATATGCTTAAGATTGTAGATGTGTACATACAATATCCATGACTATGTTCATAGCTATACTGCTACTGTCGATTATAATCATGATGCTAGCTATCTCATGTTGTTAGTAATGTTTAGCATGCTAGCCATTCCTTTGTAACTAGAGATGCATGTACTGCTAATCATGTTTATCTAGGTAGTTGTGCTTATGTTTTTCACTCTTTTTATGATGTTGATATGTTCAACCAATTAGACATGCTCATGTTGTTATCTATGCTATGTTACTAGACTTGCTTATGATGCTAGAACTGCATATGCTACTGAATTTCTTATATTGTCAACAAGATAAAGGATAATAGTTTGGTTAATGATGATAGTTATTATCTTCTCCTTTATGTATTTTGTTAATCATCAGTACTGTTGATTTTATTTGTTATATCTGATTAAATTTCTAAACTATTTAATTACTCAAAAATGTTGTTATCAATAAACATTGTTGGAGGTTATATCTCTTGCTGGGACATGGGTCTCACCCTTGTGGTTCGCCACATTTTTTTTGGTAATTGGAAGTGAAGAAAACAAAAATGTGGCAGCAAAGAGGAGCTATAGTAATGAATCTTTGATAAAGTTGATTAGATTTCTAGTTTTCCCTAGAGTCATCCATGTACTCTCGGGTCCGGGCAGGAAAAGTTTGTATATGGTGTTTCAAACAAATCGAACTTTTGTTAGCATGTTAATGCGTGTTTGTGTGGCATATATGAATATTGTTCTCCTATGTATATATGTTGTGGCTAAGGAGATAGAACAATTTGTATCAAATTCTTGTCATAGTACGGATACAAGAAACATGTTGGAGTCTTATGCAAATGTTTCTGAGAAGGTGCTGACGTTGAAATCGGTTTTAATTTACCCATATTTTTGGGTATGTGATTAATTAGTGATTAATTTTGTTTTATGTTTTGAGATACCAACTTGTGAGAACTCGTTACATAAATGAGATTAATCAAAACATAAAACACAACCAATCATTAATTAATCACATACCCAAAAATATGGGTAAATTAAAACCGATTTCAACATCAACACTCACTCAAAAATATTTGCATGAGAGACCAACATCTCTTATATCCATACTATGCTAAGAATTTGATACAACTTGTTCTATTTCCTTAGCCACACAAACAAGCATTAATATGCTAACAAAAGTTTGATTCGTTTGAAACACCATATACAAACTTTTCCTGTCTGGACCTGAGAGTATAGGGACGACTCTATGACACACTAGACATATAATAAACTTTCTCAAAGATTCATTAGTGTAGTTCCTCTTTACTTCCATGGTTCTGTTTTCGTCACTGCCGATTACCTAAAACAATGTGGCAAACCACAAGGGTGAGACCTATCTCCCAGCAAGAGATATAACCTCCAACAACGTTTATTGATTACAACATTTTTAAGTAATTAAATAGTTAAGAAGTTTAATCAGATATAACAAATAAGATCAAAAGTACACATGATTAACAAAATACATAAAGGAACAGATAATAATTATCATCATTAGCCAGACTATCATCCTTTATTGTGTTGACAATATAAGCAATTCAGTAGCATATGTAGTTCTAGCATCATGAGCAAGTCTAGTAACATAGCATAGCTAACAACATCAGCATGTCTAATTGGTTGAACATATGAACATCATAAGAAGAGATAACAACATAAGCACAACTACCTGGATAAGCATGATTAGCAGTATATGCATCTCTAGTTACAAAGGCATGGCTAGCATGCTATATATAACTAACAACATGAGATATCTAGCATCATGATTATAATCATCCGTAGCAGTATAGTTATCAACAAAAGCATAGCTACTGTATGTATGAATATACAATCTTAAGTATGTCCACAACCTAACTATATCTACTATCTCTTAATTGCACTAAGCATCATCTTTATGTCAAGATAACAAACAAGGGTTATCATCCAATGTGAAATGTCATGTATAACCCTAAACAAATATACTACACGGCTATATTACAACTTTTATTATGCCTTGGGGAATTTTAATTGTACCATTCAAAGTCCAAACAACCCCTATAAAGGGATATTCGGTTCCGTAGAAAATCTAGGAGTGTTAGTATTCTAAGATCTCTTCCCCTCGGTTAGTACGAGTAAAAAGGCAGTGACATATCAGTCAAAGATGCCACCACAACGACATATAGTCAAACTGATAACCACTAGTCCGACCTTGGTATAGGTCACGACACTAGAAACCAGGGTATTCAGACCCAATCACTAAGGTACAACCACAGTTGTCCTCTAATCACCTCATGTTATAATCACTGAGACAGGACCGCAGCTGTTCTCAATCACATCATATGTATGAGGCATGACCATAGCCAACCTCCACAATCTACATTGTGGATGACAAGGATATATCATCAACCTTCCACCCCCACATACTCAACAGTATGCGCTCTGAGTTTCCCTTAGGAATACTCGTTTCACCATCCAGCAAGTTCTGACACTGAAGATGGCTCTACGGCACATGGCACTACATGATTAGAGTTGCACTTGATTAGTTATGCCAATTGGGTGAATGAAGGCAGCATCAAACAAGTGGACATACAAACCCTAATTCACTTCTAGAAAGCATATAAATATCAAAACTTAAAAAGATATAAAATGTATGAAACATAATTTCTCATCTCATCATCACATGGTACTATTCACTTGTCATTCATGAGACTACACTAGTAATCATATTATCACAAGATATAAATCCTTTTCACAATATCACAGGGTATCAACCCTTATCAACATAAGAGGATTACACCTCATTCAGGGATCAACCATGCCCAAAGGTCATTAAGACCACATACTATTCTGTGCAAGATCATCATTATCTTTCCATGCCTTATAATAAGGCTCAACAACATCACTTACATATAATACACTTGATCAGCACAATCTTACATTAATGAGCTAGGAGATATTCATAAACAATCATAGAAGGGTTATATTAACATTAAGAACATTCCTTTATTACATCAACATGCAAGGAATCTAGATATGATTAACACTCATCATATTCACAGTGCACATGTTCAGCATAAGAGAGTATCAACCATTGGCTTTGATAACCACCAATTAACACATTAAGGTTATGATCATGTTAAGGAGGTTATTTCACCATCATTCCATCATATAAGAATGTTAAACATGAATACTCATCTTTATCTAATTGCATTAGAGTTAGGTTCTACATGATAAATAATATCAATGTTACTAATCAGCACTCATACCCAAATCCTAACTCACGGCATCCCCATTGGATCATGGATGCATAAGGTGAAGCATCACCATCACATTCCATACTATTCTCAAGTATGAACCCACACATAAATCAAGGTGTAACCATTAGGTTATAGCATACTAGGTTTTCATCACATTCCATACTATTCTCATGGTTTATAGAAGAAATCAGCTTTAAACCCTAAAATTGACCATTGTTTGATAGGTGCTTAGCACCATAGGTTGTCAAACCAACCAAATCCAAGTCATATTGTACCTTAGGAATAACATACATATGATCACAGGTTCATCTAGAACTGAAATCAGAATAGGGAACATTATAAAAGTTTGAATCCAAGTGAAGCATAGCCTTTTAGTGCATGGATCATCATTTTCAAGCAAGAACATGATCTAGAAAGCTTATAGTAATCAATAAACATGGAGCAAGTTATAAAACTTGCCTATAATGAGATGATGAAACCCACACAGAAGAAATATCGAGCAGGTAGGGTAGAAAATCCAAGAACAAACTATGAATTCGTCCATCTAGCACCTTTCTTCATCAAATGAGCAAACCCTAAGCATAAGGAGCAAGAAAGGTAGGTTTTAGAGCTTTAGAGCACTTTATACCATTGAAAAGCAAGGTTCCGACCTAGATAAATCTATGAGGAAGGATAAAAAACAAATAGACGGAGGAAAGAAGGTAAAACTTACACTTTTAGGTCAAGATCACTAGGAAGAAGCTTTTTAGACCCAAAAAGGAAATCAATTGCAACCCTAGAATTGTTTCCAAGAAGATCCCCACTTTCTTCTTCCTTGAGCCCCAAAATTCGCAGCTGAACAGAGGGAGAACGAATATGGGAGAAGGAGGGAAGTGGTGGAGAGGAAATGGCTTGTTTTGGTTCTTGTGGATAAGTATATGACACCTTAATATAAAGAAAAAGAAAAAGTTAAAATTCTAGTATATATCCAAGTGTCCATGGCTTTAAACTATTAAAAATATATAAGCACACACACAAGAAGCTCTCCCACCATCCCTCTAGACCTGCTTAGATTTCCTTTGTCGAAATTCTCAGCCAATCACATAATTCCTTGTTGATAGCTACTAAAGGCAGCTCATCCGTGAAGGGGAAAACCCTAAAATACCCTTGGAGCAAACACCTTCAAACTGAGGTTTAAATAGGTTCCCCATGACTCAAAAAACTCAATAATGATGACAGAATATCCAAGGAACATATTGCAAGTGATAAATTGCAAAGAAAACCTCTCAATTGGGTAAATTGCAGAAAAGTCCAAAATGTGCATAAAATTACATAACTTGCTCAAACAGTGTCCAAATTGGACCAAATTTGAAACTTAATCTTGTCTAATGATTTAAAAGCATATAATAAGGTTATATTATGGTTATAAGCATTCAAATATGATAATTAAGCTTGTTCAACTCATTAAGTAAGTTTAGGGGCCTTACAACTATAAACCCCTAACAGGGATTTCGCCCCCAAAATCCAAGGTAAACAAAGATGGGTACTTACTTTGCACCTCAACCTATTACCTTCACATGGTTACTTGCATATCATGGTGATGTACATCATTCATACATATCTCATCTTAGGTCAGTAGAAAAACCCCCACATAAGAAGACATTTGCAAATATGGAACATAGAAACTTATTGTGCCACCTGTACAAATATAATAGTAATGTTCAACTTTAGATTCTAGCTATCATCCTAAAATTATATCTATTGTATCAACACATTACTCAAAAGTCATACTTGCTAGCTTTTTACCAATCATGCTATGTGTCCCATACCATTCCTTAAAGCATATAAAAAAAGGCAATGTATCCATCCTTTTTTTATACACTGACACTAGAACTCTTATCAGTTCTTTTTCAACATCAAAAGAAATGTTGACGCTGGCAGCTGTCATTCCATAGCTTATGTGATAGAGAAGGAAATAGCTTGAAAACCCTAATTTGAACAATGATATGTATGAATGATGTGACATCAACATGATATTCAAGTAACCATATGAAGTTAATAGGATGGGGTGTAGAGGAAGTACCCATCTTTGTTTACCTTGGATTTTGGGGGTGAAATCCCTATTAGGGGTTTATAGTTGTGAGGCCCCTAAACTCATTTAATGAGTTTCAAAAGCTTAATTATCAAAATGTAATGCTTAAAACTATAATATAACCTTGTGATATGCTTTGAAATCATAAGACAGGCTTAAGTTTCAAATTTGGTCCAATTTGGACACTGTTTAAGCAAGTTATGCAATTTTATACACATTTTGGACTATTATGCAATTTACCCAATTGACAGGTTTTCTTTGCAATTCATCACTTGCATTATGTTCCTTGGATATTCTATCATCATTCTTGAGCTTTTTGAGCCATGGGGCACCTATTTTAACCTTAGTTTGAAGGTGTTTGCTCCAAGGGTATTTTAGGGTTTTTCCCTTTATAGATGAGCTACCTTTAGTAGCTATCAACTAAGGAATTATGTGATTGGCTTAGAAATTCGACAAAGGAAATCTAATCAGGTCTAGAGGGATGGTGGGAGAGCTTCTTGTGTGTGTGCTTATATATTCTTAATAATTTAAAGCCATGGACACTTGGATATATACTAGAATTTCAACTTTTTCTTTTTCTTTATATTAAAGGGGCATATACTTATCCACAAGCACTAAAACGAGTGATTTCCTCTCCACCACCTCTCTCCTTCTCCCAACCTCTTTCTCCCTCTGTTCATCTGCGAATTTTGCTGCCCAAGGAAGAAGAAAGTGGGGATCTTCTTGGAGAAAGGCTCTAAGGTTGAAATTGACTTCATTTTAGGGTTGAAAAAGCTTCCTTCTAGTGATCTTGACCTAAAAGTGTAAGAATTTCCTTCTTTCCTCTGTCTATTTCTTTTTTATCCTTCCTGCTAGATTTCTCCATGTCGTAACTTTACTGTTCCATGGTAGAAATTTCTCTAAAGCCCTAAATTCCTACCTTTCTTGCTCCTTATGCTTAGGGTTTGCTCATTTGATGAAGAAAGGTGATAGATGGACAAATTCATAACTTATTCTTGGATTTTCTACCCTACCTGGTCGATATTTAATATGTGTGGGACTCCATCTTATCATTAGAGGCAAGTTT
The DNA here is from genome assembly GCA_963693085.1 of Alisma plantago-aquatica. Classification (NCBI taxonomy): domain Eukaryota; kingdom Viridiplantae; phylum Streptophyta; class Magnoliopsida; order Alismatales; family Alismataceae; genus Alisma; species Alisma plantago-aquatica. Next base: position 1,131,764,546 of record OY856412.1, on the reverse strand, counting down.
TATAACTTTCTCCATGTTTATTTCTTACCATAAGCTTTCTAGATCATGTTCTTGTTTGAAAATGATAATACATGCACTAAAAAGCTATGCTTGACTTGGATTTCGATTTTTATAAAGTTCCCTGTTCTAATTTTAGTTATATATGAACTTGTGATCATGTGTATGATGCTCCTAAGGTACAATATGACTTGTATCAGGTTGTTTTGGCAACCTATGGTGTTAAGCACCTATCAACCAATGGTAAATTTTAGGGTTTTAAGCTGATTTCTTCTATAAACCATGACCCGATTATGGTACCATTGTAACAACCCTATGGTGTTGTAGTCAACTGATGGTCATGATCAAGGGTTTAAAATAATAGTGACAACCTATGTTCACCACCTTAGGTCAGGTTTTGGATCAATTAGAAGTTTAATGATCAACCCTTAAGTACCCTACCTATGTTATTAATCAATGTTGACATTAGCTTAATATTTGATGTTGATTAATGAATATAATGTTGATCTAACAGCCTATTGTGATTTCATGATCACTAATGATGGTGTATTAGGTCTCTACAACCTATTTTGAGTTAGGCATTGTAGTTGTATCATCAATTAAGTCTTATACTAATGGTTTCTTGGGTCACTTGATGCAATGGTCGGACCTATACTGTAATTGATGGTTTTAGCGTATGAACTTGACCCAATGGTCAAGATAAAATGTTTATTTCTCCAATAAATTTAAATGATGGATAATGTAATATGTTGGTCCTAATAATTTGATTTAAATGGTTTCCTTTATATGATCAACTTAAGGATCTTACTTGTTGATAATGGATGGCGTGTTCTAAATAAATAGTCGATTGTGGGTTTTACCCTACTTCCAATGGAACTTTTTGTGATGTTAATCAAGGGATGCCTAGGTTTATATGGTGACTCTTTATAAAGAACAAATCAAGAACTTCATAGGTCGTTTATACAAGTTCTTTACTTATGTAAACAACCAAAGGTATTACCTTTTAAACATCCAATGGTTCTGGGTGACATTGTTGTATGGCGATATGGGTTGGATGATGATGGAATAAATGGAGGGTTGCCCTCAATAAGTTAGTCTTACTTATTCACTCATATGAATAGAATGGATGATAACCATATTGTGTTGATATGTAACCCTAATTAGGTATAGCTTGTTATACCTAGCTTTAATATAACTAAATGATGGTAATTGGGTATGAATAGTCCTTGAATGACTAATGCAATCATGGAGTACTCTATTATTGATGAAACCCTAGTATGCTATAACCTGATGGTTACACCTTGATTTATGTGTGGGTTCATACTTGAGAATAGTATGGAATGTGATGGTGATGCTTCACCTTATGCATCCATGATCCAATGGGGATGTCATGAGTTAGGATTTGGGTATGAGTGTTGATTAGTAACATTGATATAATTTGTAATGTTGAACCTAACTCTAATGCAATTAGATAAAGATGAGTAGTCATGTTTAACATTCTTATATGATGGAATGATGCTGGAATAACCTCCTTAACATGATCATAACCTTAATGTGTTAATTGGTGGTTATCATAGCCACATGGTTGATACTTTCTTATGCCGAACATGTGCATTGTGAATATGATGAGTGTTAATCATATTTAGATTCCTTGCATGTTGATGTAATAAAGGAATGTTCTTAATTTTAATATAACCCTTCTATGATTGTTTATGAATATCTCCTAGCTCATTAATGCAAGATTGTGTTGATCTGGTATATTATATGTAAGTGATGTTGTTGAGCCTTGTTATAAGACATGGAAAGATAATGATGGTCTTACATGGAATACTATGATGGTCTTAATAACCTTTGGGCATGGTTGATCCCCTAATGAGGTGTAATCCTCTTATGTTGATAAGGGTTTTTTTTGAAAACCCCTTCCCTTCTTTAATTAATATCAATCAAAGAAAGATTAACAATGTTGTTCGGAATGTTGTTCATTCCGACTACATCTACTACAGGCTCAAGTAGTGCAGCTCTAGCCACTGCATGAGCTACCGAGTTACAGCTACGAGGAGAGAAATAGAACTAACAGAAAGAGAAGGAGGAAACAAGAAATCTAATATCATTGATGAGACTACCAAGATAATATCTTATTATTCGGCTAGAGTTAATGGCATCAATTACGGTCCTTGAATCTGACTCCACAGTGATATCATTGACGCTCCATGCGGCAGCCTTCTCAAGAGCCATATAAATAGCATGTGCTTCAGCTAGTTTTCGACTCCACGCTAGTAGTGATTGTCCAGACGCCGCCGCCAGGACCACCCCGAGTTCGTTTCTCACGGCACAGCTCCAGCTAGATCTGACATCCATAAGGATCGTCGCATCGCAGTTGATCTTCACTCATCCCTATTCCGACGGAACCCATCGGGGAGGAACAGGAGCTCCGGTCAGACCAGGCCAGTTCGAAAAAGAGAGAGCCTCCTGGTAGTCGCGAACTAACGCCCTGAGAGGCTGAAAGAAGATCGAGACTGGTCTTTGGTTACTTGAGAAAACCTTTTTGTTTCTTGCAGACCATAAACTCCATAGTTGTACAAGAGCCATCACGAGCTGATCAGCATCTAGATTTGTCTGCATATATAGTAGTGCCTCCTCGGTTGTAAGAGCTGAAAGTTCTTGGAGTTGACCAGTATCTAAACAATGTCTCCACGTTCCCCTTGCTACCGGACATTCAAAGAACAGATGGTATATAGATTCGTCTGCCGAATTGCATACATTGCAGGTTGGATTAAAATTGCAGTGTCGGTCCCTTAATATAGCCATCGTTGCCAAGATGTTGGAGCAGAACCTCCATAGGATGTTGATAAGGGTTGATACCCTATGATATTGTGAAAAAGGATTTATATCTTGCGATAATATGATGACTAGTGTAGTCTCATGAATGGTAAGTGAATAGTACCATGTGATGATGAGATGGGAAATTATGGTTCATATGTTTTATATATTTTCAAGTTTTGATATTTATATGCTTGCTAGAAGTGAATTAGGGTTTTTATGCCCACTTGTTTGATGCATCCTTAATTCACCCAATTGGCATAACTAATCAAGTGCAACTCTAATCATGTAGTGCCCTGTGTCGTAGAGCCATCTTTAGTGTCAGAACTTGCTGGATGGTGAAATGAGTATTCCTAAGGGAAACTCAGAGCACATATTGTTGAGTATGTGGGGGTGGCAGGTTGAGGATATATCCTTGTCATCCACAATGCACATTGTAGAGGTTGGCTATGGTCATGCCTCATACATTTGATGTGATTGAGAATGGTTGCGGTCGTGTCTTGATGATTATAACATGATGTGATTAGAGGACAATTGTTGTTGTACCTCAGTGATTGGGTTTGAATACCCTGGTTTCTAGTGTCGTGACCTGTACCAAGATCGTACTAGTGGTTATCAGCTTGACTATATGTCGTTGTAGTGGAAGCTTTGACTGATATGTCACTGCCTTTTTACTCGTACTGATCGAGGGGAAGAGATCTTAGGATACCGGGACTCTTATATATTGTACAGAACCGAGTAGCCCTTCGCAGGGGTCAGTTGGACTTTGAATGTTACGATTCAAATTCCCCAGGGCATAAAAAAAGATGTAATACAGCCATGTAACATATTTGTTTAGGGTTATGCACAACATTTCACATTGGATTATAACCCATGTTTGTTCTCTTTACATAAAGATGATGCTTAGTGCAATTAAGAGATAGTAGATATAGTTATGTTTTGGATATGCTTAAGATTGTAGATGCGTACATACAGTAGCCATGATTATGTTGATAACTATACTACTACTACTGATTATAATCATGATGCTAACTATCTCATGTTGTTAGTTATGTTTAGCATGCTAGCCATGCCTTTGTAACTAGAGATGTATATACTGATAATCATGCATATCCAGGTAGTTGTGCTTATGTTGCTCGCTCTTCTTATGATGTTGATATGTTCAACCAATTAGGCTCATGCTGTTAGCTATGCTATGTTACTAGACTTTCTTATGATGCTAGAACTGCATATGCTACTGAATTGCTTATATTGTCAACAAGATAAAGGATAATAGTTTGGTTAATGATGATAGTTATTATCTGCTCCTTTATGTATTTTGTTAATCATCAGTACTGTTGATCTTATTTGTTATATCTGATTAAACTGCTAAACTGTTTAATTACTTTAAAATGTTGTTATCAATAAATGTTGTTGGAGGTTATATCTCTTGCTAGGACATGGGTCTCACCCTTGTGGTTTGCCACATATTTTTAGGTAATCGGAAGTGACGAAAACAAACATGTGGCAGCAAAGAGGAGCTATAGTAATGAATCTTTGATAAATTTGATTAGATGTCTAGTTTTTTCTAGAGTCGTCCCTGTACTCTCAGGTCCGGGCAGGAAAGGTTTGTATATGGTGTTTCAAACAAATCGAACTTTTGTTAGCATGTTAATGCGTGTTTGTGTGACATATATGAATATTGTTCTCCTGTGTATATATGTTTTGGCTAAGGAGATAGAACAATTTGTATCAAATTCATGACATAGTATGGATACAAGAAACATGTTGGGGTCTTATGCAAATGTTTCTGAGAAGGTGTTGACATTGAAATCGGTTTTAATTTACCCATATTTTTGGGTATGTGATTAATTAGTGATTAATTGTGTTTTATGTTTTGAGTAATCTCATTTTGTGTAACGGGTTCTCACAGGTTGACACACATTAAGTATTGTCAAACATAGTCACATTTTGTCTTTTTAGCAAAACATGAGGACAATAAGGGGATTATAGGGTCCACAACTATGTTCAATGCATGGATCTCTTCGAGGTGATCAGTTTGACATGTAATTTTTCCTATTTCGTCCAAAGTTTGGACGCAGTCATCATTTCCCTTGAATGACCACACCCAAGATAGGGGTTAGTGGCATAGTAGGATCCAAACTGTCCTCTTCATGCACCATCTTGATCCCAAAGATCTGATAGTGGTTGCACCACCCCTACCTTCCTTCCCCTCCACACAACATCCACACAGTATTTATTTCATGGACCTGAGGCATGAACTCAAGGGGTAGGAGGCCTTGGTGGATCTCATAGAGATGTCAGTTGGGGTCAAGCATCTCACTACAGACCTACAACCACCATTTTCTCTTGTCGAGGGTGGCTGAGGCAAGGACACCCCCTATCTCCTGCAACGATGCATTGGAGGATGGAGGAAGAAGGAGAAGGGGATAGAGAGACCAAATGCATGAAACATAACAAAAAAGGGGAAAAGAATGAGGGTAGGGAAAGGATATGAAACAACTGGTTAATTAAAGGGAAAGAAGCGATAAGGGAAAATTTTAGGTGGTCGTTGTGAAGTTACAATGTAGCAGTGCTATAGTGTATAGACCACGCTAGGAGATTGACCTTCTAACTATCACATTAGAGGTTAGATCTGTGGGTAATGATATGAAGATTGTGATAGGTTAGAAACAAACATGCTCATTTCTGACTTATCAACGGAGCGCCCAACTAGACTGGGCCACACCCAAATTGGGTCTGACAAGGCTAAAATCAATTAAATTTACGACATACAAATAGGATTATTCAAATGGTCATAACTTCAAATTTGAAACTCTGATTGAGGTGATTTTTGTGTTGTTAGATTTGTAATGGGATTATGTACAATATACTATGTTTTTGAGATCAAGAAGAGCATATTTATAAGGTTCAATTTCACTTGAAAAAGATTAGTGCATTAAAGCATGGTACTAAGTTCAATTATGTCAATTAATGTCACATATTGTAACATTCATCATTAATGTGACCAAATTAATTATCACAACACCCAAAGCATGCAATTGATATCTATGTGAGTACAAGAGTCATTAGAAGAGATACAATAGATACACAAGAAGAGAGAGATGTTAGGTTGTCCCAATTGTCTTATCCCAAAATGTTGCTATTCTTGTAGTGTTAGAGGTCACTTTGCTAATGTATGTGCCTTTAGGCCATCTAGTCCAGATAGACATTATTTTTGGCACCTGACTCATTAAAAAGGGATGTTTTTGTAAGATGATAGGGGATAGTCATTTTGGTGTGAAACCAAACAAAAATCTTCTCATAAAAGTAATAAAAAGGGGGAATTGCATTAAAGAATACAACAACCAAATTTACTTTTTTGGGGAAAATTATTTACTAAGAATGAAATCTTATGATGAAGGACAATAGGATCATAAAAAATCAAAATAGATTATATGTATTGATGACACAAAGAAACTATGGTGATTCTAGAGACCTGATAGGAGGAGTGGAGAATGGGATACACTAGTCACAAAGTATTAATAAGGGAGGGACAGACAAGTATATGTGACTTGAACACATCAGCTATATTATAATTTTATGTAGGAGTGCACCTTGAAAACAAGCATTGATATACTACAACACAAGCTCAAGATTATAAATAAAATAAGAAGACTAGGCATACCTCTTGTTATGACAAGATGATATAGACAGTTGGGATCTCTATTCAATTTTTATACCTCCTAAGCAATCCTCCATACCTAACACAATGTTATATTTGTTTGAAAGTCCTAAACTATTTCCACCATTCATAGATGAGTTGATCCATATGGATTTCTTAGAAGATTGTTTAAACCAAATCTCAATGAAAGTCGCATGCATAGATTTCATGTAATTCCTATGAGGTTCATAAGAGTTTTGGAAAACCATTATCTGGCCATCTCTTTTTGTAAATGTCCAAAAAAAATGGTATTCATAACCTTTGATGTCACTAAGAGATCTGGGCATAAAATACTAGATATATCTTTCACAAGACCTAAATTCTTATCCAAACTTTAAAAATTTTATACTTCTCCTAAGCATACAATGGTGGACCATCTAGTTGAGCACATAATCACAGTTCCTAGTGAAGCAAGATTTCTATTTGGGCATATTTCTAAGTGAAGTCATGATAAAGGGGTTGCCATCACTAATGGTGGTCGGATTGGCTAGATGGCCATCTTTGGACTTCGAACACATCTTTGTGATTCTTGTATTTTCAATCTCATCTTAAAAACCTTTGGGGCCAAACTCAACTACATACACCCCAACACTTTCTAGCCTATATACTACACCAAGGCTTGTTACCAAATAAAGGACATTCAATACTCAAATATGGCTAGTAGAGTAAAACTGTGGGGCAGGGGGCAACATGCTTATTTATTATGCATCTATGTTGAAGAACTTACTGAACCTCATGTTGTGATTTCAGGCAACCGATAAGGCAGCGGAAACAATTTTTTCCTCGCATCCCAACCAAGTAGATCGCGTCAACAATGATATTTAACAAAGAGGGTTTGGAAGGCATATACTCACTCCTGGAGAAAGTCTAGCAACAATCCTTACATAGATGTGTTTCTTTCTCAAGCAGCACCCAGAGTTGTCGATGGAGCCTCTTATTGTAGAACCATGAACAAATGTTGATGACATCCTCCTGACATGGTGGCAACAACTTCCACACCTATACGGTAGTCCATGCGGACCATCAGGAACTCATCGTGCTTGCTAGAGACAAAGGGAAGTAGTTTGTTCCCTCAGTGTCAACGTGCTATCGCTAACTTGTTCTCCGTATCTGTCTCTCCTTTTTATGGGTATGACTTGCTCAACCTCTTATGTTACCACATCTATGAGAGGACAACATTTTCCAATGTTAGTTGTGTCTTCTAAAAGCCCTGACTACCCTTCTATTTATAGGAGGATTAAATCTCAATTTCTAGATCAATTAAGAATCAAAGAGGTGGATTTTCATGAATTTTTGCCTATTGGGGATCACGAGCCAATTGACTCAACACTTGATCCAGTCAACTAGCACTCCAGTGGTTGACTAGAACATCGAATCAACCGATCAGAATGATATCATATTCACAAAAATATTGGTTTTCAATGCAACAATCAATGCACAACATGATGTTAGCATCAATCCTTGATCTAGCATTATTGATTGTCCAATCGATTGACTAGACACTTAAATCGCTAGACTCAATGCATGAATCTATTGACTCCACTTGAATCAGTTGGCTCAGATTCCCAGTCAGCCAATTCTTCAACAATGTTGTTTAAATTGACTTGACATTTTAGTCTGTCGACTCAACATTTGAGTTGGTCAATTCACATTCTTAGTTAGCCAATTTTTAGTCAATGTTGTTTAAGTTGAATACCTAAACACTTTAGTAATCAAGTTAAACCTTATTCATGAGTAACTCCTATTCCAGGTGCATCTGATCTGTGTGACCCTATAGGTCCCATGTTATGTTGATAGTGAATGTCCATAACTAATTTATGACATCACAAGAAAGAAGTTGTATCTAGAAACACATCATTTCTTTCCATGTAATTGCAAAGTTGGAAAATAACTTCAACCTAAAAACCACTATCACCATTACAATGATCATATAGTTCCATTTTCTCTGATATCCAGATTGAACTCGAGGCATTGAATCATCACCCTCTTAATATTCAATCCACATTCCTTGAACTAGAGAAAATTGTATGAGATGCATGTGAGCTCATGTATCACGTATTTTGTTCACATGAGTATGGACATATGTTTTTCAGACTCGCTTATCAAGTGGCTAGGATATCAACTCATAAAGGAGGGAGAAATCCCATCTACATCACTCGTAGTCAATCCCCATGTGTTACAACATACCAGAACATCACTTGTATAGTAACTCTTATTCAAGGTCACGTTGGATGCTGTAAAAGTACATCAAATAACATGTGATGAGTGCAGTGACTTCAAGTCTAAGAACCACAGTCACCACTAATACTAAGAGAGATGATTCTGACTACCACTCAATGGTTTCCACGTATCACTCTCAAGGTGGGTCTGTCTGGTACATTATTCTCTAACAAGTACCTATGTGTTTAGCTTGATATAACATATCATGAGTACTGAGATTCTATCATCAATCAAAACACTCTAGACTTATGTATTATTGTTGTGTTCCACAATAATATCCAACTAGGGACATAATAAAATATATACTCTTATCATACATATCATCTCATTATTCAGATCCTCATCCTGAAGACATATGTCATCGAGTAATATCATTTTTTAAACATCTATCATGTTATATCATCATCTCATAATTGAAAAAACATATTAATATAATTAATATTATTATTAATCAAATCATTTATAAGATATGTCATTACAATCATTGTATGACTGGCTCTATGAGCATACGTACCAACACCTCAAACCACTTTTGATGATGTTCATGATCACCCCTCCATTTGGGTTTCTCCCAAAGGGCTTGATGATGTTCATGATCACCCTTCAACTGAGTTGCTCCTAAAAGGCAGAATAGTAAACAACATGTTGGTCCCAAAAACCCCATGCAAGATCTTAAAGTGTTTACAAACCATGGAGGGGGGAAGCAACAATAACGAAATGTATTAGTCTGTAAAGAATCACATGCACAATCTTCAACAAGAATTTCCAAGTTCACCAATGGGGCACCTATGTAAAATGGATATTGAAATCTCAATGCTAGTAAGAATTATAGACTACCCATACGACAAATTAACATACATCCTGTACAAAGATATCGTTAGGATTTTTGGATAGAAGTCCACTAAACAACATACTAAACTTGGCTACTGAGAATATTTCTTCTCACATATGTAATACTCTTGACGTAAGAAAAATCCACGAAAGAGTCTTTGTAACATGGAATATTGACAATCAGTGACAAAAAATATGAGATAGTAGAGGAGATGGTAAAAAGGAACCAATGAATGACAAAACATGTAATCTAATAGATTTTAGGGATGAAAATAATAGATAGATATAAAGATCTATATCTACCTAAAAAATATTCTTTCTTGGAAGGATTTCAAAGCCATTTGAGACTTCACAAGTAATTTTGGGGTTAAGCTTTAACAAATGACCTAAATCATAACTTGGCACCGTCACATATGAAAAATGGATTCAGAATGGGAAAATAATATTCCATGCAACGTGGTCAATGCATTCCTTTTACTTATGATGATTTTTGTGTGTTTTTCATTTTTACTGTATTGCTTATAAATTACCTTTATGATCAATACACACTACTACAGAACACGCCTTTGGCGTCGGTTATTTAACCCCTTTTAGCGAAGGTTTTCAAGCGATGCCTATGTGGGCGCCACTAAAGGTCGAACTCTTCGGCGTCAGTTTTATAACCGACGCCTATATGACTCATAGGCGTCAGTTATATATAGTCGGCCGACGTCTATAGGGTTCACGCCACAAAAAAGGACACCACCTAGGACCCTTTCTGCATCGGTTAACAACTGAACAACTGATGTCATACTCCCAGACGACACGGCCGTGCTTCGCTGCACGGCCGTATTTATTACTATAGGCGTCAATTTTATACGAATAAGCGACGCCATTTCCACCACGGTCATGGTTTCCTGCATGGTCGGATTGTTTGTCACATTAGGCGGCGGTTTTATCCAAAAATCGATGTTGTAGGTCTTTGATGACGGTTTTCTATAAATAACCGACGCCTATATTTTAATTTTTTTTTCTTATCAGTTTGCAGGCCTGTTGTGGCTGGTCAGCAGAATGAGAACCTGCATTTCAATTTTTTGAACTGCAGGTTTACGACATCCATTGATATCAGCCTACAAACAGGCCACAAACCTGCAAAATCAACAAATATTTTTTCACACAAGTAGATACATTCATACATCAATTCAATTCTCACATTCACACATGTAGAAACATTCAAATACATGTAGAAACATTCAGAAATATTCATTTATAAAATATCATTCAGCATCGCTATCAGTATCCCAATTATATCTTACAATCGCCACTGCTTGTATGGCTTTTGCCCATTCTTCTCTTACTTCATTTAATGCTTCCATCGTACATGGAGCATGTACATTTTTTAAGCATTTACCTATAGTGTGGTCAGTTTTAAACACCTGCAAAGAGAATGATGTATATATATAAGTAATAACATAAAAATAAGATTGATATATTTCATACTAACTAATGAGACTATATATAATACCTCGTGTATGGTATTAATATCCAATGCGGCATGTCGGGTAATCATCTGTATAAATCACATCACATAGTATGTGCATGCCCAGCCGTTGTCTTGTGTAGCGCACTATAAATTGAAACATACAAAATTTAAAAAATACAACTAAGCACAGTTCACATAAATAATATATACATTGGAGTCGGGAACTTACTTTTACGTTATCCCAAATTATTGGCTGGTTCTTTCTCCTTGGGACATTTCCTCCAGCATTTTTGAATGCATCTAAACCCCTACATGTTAATATAACATAGTAAATTGCATAATTAAATAGTAATGTAATAACAGATGTTAACGGATATAAAAATGAAATATTTCTCACCAGAATAATTTCATTCTCATTACGTGTCCAATTTTAGTGTTCAATGTACTTCCCGTAGGATCTAGATAATAAACAGTGAACGTCCCAGGGACAATAACTAGTAACTCCCAATGTCTACCGCTAGAGGTAAAAAGTTAAAAATTAATAACTCAAAATGCACAATAAAAATGGAATTTTCTTAAGTCCAAATTATAAATAAAGTAAACTTACTTGACATTGAATGGAGCTATTATTATCGTCTTCTTTTGCTGACCAAAAATTGTAAAAACATCTATACAGTATTGTTGAACACTATCAGGGTCTTTAGCTACCATACTAATCAATGATGGAATCAAAAATCCCATATGATCAAATGCAAATTGTTTGCATTGATCTTCGACTAAGTAGCTGCAAAACATGTATTACGTATGCATTAATATATAAGAAACCAAATCACCAGATCTTACACAAGGTATATGGATGTATAAACAAGATCTCACCTTATCCATGTCTCTATCATTGATGTATTCAGCCAATCATACATAAACAGCTCAATAATATCTTGTATAAATAAAGAGCTATCGTATGATTGACCTGCATAATCTGCTTCTAAAGAAACAATTATAGGGCAATGTATATTATGTGCCCGTAGCTAACATGCCAATCCCCTACAAGCAGGACCTAACGGGTATTTTAGGTCAGTTGGAACCCAACTTGGTAATACAGGAAGTGGAGGTGGAGGCCTAGGTGCTCCGGGTGTCTTCTTTTTAACCTGTATATATAATTTCACATCAGTTGACCTCATATATACACATTAATAATATAAAGTAATGTAAATTTATCTTACAATTTTAGTAGTGTAGACGACATCTGCTTTGGGCCACAATATCACCCCGCCTTCTACCTCAGCAAGTGTATCAATATCCGGGTGGGGATATGGCAATGTAGCTTCCCTCCAATCGGGTAACACACGTATCGGGCTCACACGAACGTAGCCCTGTGGCATTGGAGTCCTGTGAAACATTGCCTCAGGAAGGGACGGGTAAGCCTGCACATCTGCAACAACATAGTCTTGCATTCTTAAGTGGCATGGCTTCAATGCCTACAAATTTACGTAAAGAATATTATACATATATACATATCATCTTGAAAACATATCATCTTGAAAAGACTAGATACAATGCCATAAACAATACTTACAGTAGACGTGTTAGGCGGTGGGTCTACATGATTACTTGTAATCTTTACATCAGGAGAAGAGTGGGTCGTCATAGGTTGATTGGAAGCCTGAGATGTCTGCCACTGCAGCAATTCTTCCTTGACCTTTTCAGCAACTATATCATTGACCTTCTTGGCAACTATATCCTAGACTATTCTCCTATACATAGATAAAAGAAACATTAGCTTCTTATTGTTAAATTCTCTTTTGTAGTAACATTCTTAAAAAAGAATAGGTTACCTCTTCTTGTGAAAGTCCCACTCTGGGTTAGCGCTGGGATGGCCCAAAGAATGTTTTGATGCCCACACCAGCGTCTGCACCCCTAACACATCCAGGATGCTCTGGGTTACCCAGAGCAACTGTCAATTCATCCCTTGTGCCCTGAGGGATGAATGTGCCTTGTTTCCTCTGCTCGTGCAGCTCCCGCTAATCACCATCAATAGAAATTGGTAAGTTAACACCACAAATAATCAATATTCAAATGATTGCTCTAAGAGTTGTATTTTACCATTTTCGCAGCCACCTCAGCAGTTACGAGCTTCTTTATTTCACCCTTCTTGTTTTGCCTCCCATCTATCCAGATATCATGGCGAGGCATGGGTGTGGCAGACACCTGAGTAGCAGCAGACTCCTGAGTAGCAGCAGACTCCGCCTATAGTCTTTGGTGAACGCTTGCATAGCCCTTTGGACCCATAGTGTGGTCATGCACATTCAGTGCATGCCTTGCTTTTTGTGCCTCACTGAGGGCCTAGTTAGTATGCACATTAATGATTTGGTTAGTAGCACTAAATGTTAATCTTGAATAGGTGAATACAATGTATATTAATTAAATTGGGAGTGACGCCTAATACCTTGAATTCTTCAGATTTTCTTAAAGCAACAAAATTGTCCCAATCTTCTTTGTCCAAGAAGTTCCACTGTTCAAGGGTTGACTTCTTCTTCTTATCACCATCTTTTATGTATTCTCTGTTGAGATTTATCCTATAGTTCCTAAGCATCTTTCCAGCATGTTGCATCATGCTTTTACGATGCATCTTCTCATCCAATGCAAACAGATTCTGTAAAATATAATTCTTATTAACTAGTATCCAAAATAGAATTGCAAATAATATAATTTGTAATCTATAAAATAGAATTGCAAATAATAATAACTCACGCATAAATCCTTCCATATCAAGTCTTTCTTCCCCTGAGGAACTTTATGCCAATTATCATACTTAACACCACAATGGCTTTGAGTGACACACCCAAGATAGTTTACAAAATTATTGTGGTTCACTCCAATTGCATTTCCTCCATTATCAAACTCCATAACCAATTTGGATCCACTACCACTTAGCGCTATTAACTTCTTCAACAGAGTGATGCCCCTTTTCTTTTTAAGTGTTTGGTGTTGTGCATCAAGTTGCTCCAGTGCTTCAATGGGTACATGTGCATCATCAACCTAAAATTTGACGAAAATAAACACACTGAATTAGCGCAATATAGAAATATGGGATATATGACATAACTAGAAGATAATGAATTTTATAGAAATACAGGATATGTTTTTAGAACTTACATTGATATCCTTGCCATGCTCGTCATGGACAGCATGCTCATCATGGACTTCATGCTCATTATGGACATCATGCTCATCATGGTCAGCCATCTGAAAATGTCATTAAAAAGACAAACATTTAGCATTTGTATTAACTAGAAGATAATGAAACATCAAATCTGAAAATGATATTGATATTAAAAAAGCAAACATTTAGCTTCATTAAGATTGTTTGCAGGCATTAGGTACATGCAAAGGATCTAAAATTCAAAGCCCTAGAATGGGTCAAGTTCAAGTCAAAATGGCTACAAGTGTGCGTTTTGGGTTTTCTATGTAAACGAACTTAGAACATCTATGTAATCACTTGTAATGATGAATTGACTTGTAACTTAGAAGAGAAAAATGTTTGGGACAAATTTCACCAAGTGCTAATCACTTTAAATGCAAATTAGAAAATGGATTACAGGCACTTGGTTGGTCGAGTTTTCCTTGATTGAAACTCGATCGATCATCCTTGGTCAATTTTCTAAAGATTGCATCGGTCGAGTTGTGCACTCACAGAACTCGACCGATCAGGTAACATGCCATTTCCAATTAAATGGTCGGTCGAGTTTGTCTGAAATTTTCTCAAAAATCCAATACACATTATACACTTACATCCTAAGTGAGATTAGGTGTTCAAGAATAGTCCCAAACCGGGGACTATCCAATAGCAAACATGGTCATATTAACTAGAAGATAATGAAAAATCAAATCTGAAAATGATATTGATATTAAAAAAGCAAACATTTAGCTTCAATAAAAAAATATAAACATGCATGCCTCTAAAATTGTGATCTTTTATCAATTAACAATCCTTCATTGTGATCTTCGCGCGCATATAAGTCATCATTAGCTTCAATATTTTATGGAGTTGGCAACCCAACTGAGAATGGACTGGAGTCATCATACTTATCATTGTACTCTTCTTCATCTATAGGATCTTCAATGAACTGTCTTTTACCATGAAGAACAACCGACCATTTATCATTTGCAGGATCATCGATATAGAATATTTGTTTCGCCTGTGATGCCAATATGAATGGTTCACCCTTCTCGCCAATCTTTTCAAAGTTCACCAAAGTGAAACCCAATTCATCCACTATAACTCCTTTGGTGTTATCAATCCAATTACATTTAAAGAGCGGAATTCTGAAATCTATGTAGTCAAACTCCCATATGTCTTCAATGACAACGTAATATGACATTTTAGCTTCACGTGGACTCTTATCCTTTGCACTTGCAAAATACATAGTCGACACTTGAAGAGTGCCCCACTGTTTTGGACGATACTCTTATCATCTTGGCACTTTGTGTAATATGTGAACCCATTAATGTCAAACCCTTCATAAGACATAACATTCGGTTTTGGTTTAAAGGTGAGGCATTTGATAGTTTCTGTAATATCATTTGGTGTTTGAGATAGTTGATGTAAGACTTTATCTTCAAACCACTTAGTAAAAGTCTTATTATGCTCTCTAGCAAGCCACATTGAACTTGCTCGAGGATGTTGTCTCTTGATGAAATTGGTATGTTCCTCGATATAAAGACTCACTTCATCCATGTTGTGTAAAATATACAAGTGAGCTTGTTCCAACTGGTCACGGCTGATTACTTTCACCTGTGATCCCAAAACTCCTCAATATCTTCTTGGCCTCCATTCCCATTGGGCACAACATTTTCTTTACCCGGTATGTTGAGATTGGAAGCTCGTTTCCTTCAGGAAGCATTTCTTTCAACAAAGTCAACAATGAAGTGAAGCTTTTGTCACTCCATCTATTGTTAGCTTTCAACTTATACAATCTCAACACAGCGCTAAGCTTCGTAAACTTAGCACAGCCTGTATATAACGGTATCTCAGCATCATGCACAATGTTTCTAAAGATAGGAGGTGGATCGATGTGCTCTACCCTACAACTATCCAGCATTGCATCAACGATGTCTACTGGAGCTGGTTCGTTCACATCTACGTCCTCAGAGGAAATTTCTTCTTCCACCCAAGCACTGCTATTGACATCTACTGGTTTCGAGTTTGAAATCTCTCCATGCCAGTGCCATTCTATATAGCCTTGTACAATCCCATTGCACATGACATGACTTTTGATTTCCTCACCAGTGATGACTTTCAAGTTGTTACCGCAATGCCTACATGGACAATAGAACCTATCTGTAGGTTTTTTCCTATGTTCCTCGACAAATCTAATAAACTGATCAAGACCAGATATAAACTCTGGGGTGCAGCGATTGCAAATGGACATACATGATCTATCCATTCTATGATCAAAGAGAAAACAAGTATATATTAGGACAAGATTAGGGTATACACTTACATCCTATCCAAGATTGTTCACTTTCTAGGCCAACAAACAAATGTGATGTCATTCTTATATATAATAAATGTGTACCACCTATCCCATCCTTGAACACCTAATCTCACTAGTAAGTGTATAATGTGTATTGGGTTTTCAAAAAAAAATTAGGCAACATTTCCCCATTGTTCACTAAGTACATATGTACTTAGAAAACAAACGAGGAAATGCTACCGAAATTTTCTCGAAAACCCAATACACATTATACACTTACATCCTAAGTCAGATTAGGTGTTCAAGAATAGTCCCAAACCGGGGACTATCCAAGATTTACTCCTAATGAGTAAATCTTGGACGGGTTTCTAGGCCAACAAACACAAATAATAGATATGTACATGTTAGGGTTTCATCACAATTGATGTTAGGGTTTCATCAATGTTAGGGTTTAATCAAATCAAATTAGGATGCTAGAATGAACAAGTTTAAATCTTATTTCAACATGCATCAAAATTTACTGAATTAGGTCAAGCATTACGATTAGAAGCACAAATATATGCAAGCAAAAGATTTGTTCATATCCTAGAATTTACATAAACCATTACATATAGAACTGTTCATATCCTTACCAACAGCAAACACGACCGTAGCTGTGTTGGCCTACCACGGTCATGCTGGGCAGCACGGTCGTGTTTGCTGTAGGTAAAGAGCTAGGGAGAAAGAAGAACAGAGGCTACGGTTAATACCTGGAGAGCAGAGCAGCAAGCAGTGGGCGGTGGCAAGGAAGAAGACGGCGCGGCGGCGACGCAAGGAGGAAGGAAGCGTGGTGGCAACGTAGGGAGGAAGGAGCCACAGTAGGGCGTGAGCAAGGAGGAAGGCAGCACGGAGGCGACGCAAGGAGGAAGGCGGCGGGCGGCGGCGGCGATGCAGAGCAGCAGCAGGCAGCGTCGGCGGCGAGCGAGAAGTAGCAGGCACCAGGCGGTGAGCAGCAGCGGGCGATGAAACATAAGACGATGAAATAGAAGAAAGGGGAACAGTTGCTGTTCGTGGGTCTATTAAGTTGGTAAAAGGCGTCGGTTATCAAATACAAATGACACCTAACGTCTTCGGCGTCGGTTCCACTTAAACAATCGACATCCAATTAGATAAATTTTTCCCTAAATAATTTGGCGGGAACCATTATCGGCGTCAGTTATCAAAGGATAACCGACACCTAAGCTGGAACTTTTCACGCAAATTTTCATCTTATATAGGCGTCGGTTTGATGGTAAAAAACCGACACTGTATGTGACACTTTGGGCCAAAATTTTTTCGCTCGAAAATTGGATTTTGCGGGCGATTTTAGGCGTCGGTTTTTTGTTACCCAGCCGACGCTGAATACAAAGCGGTACCCGTGTCTTGACTATAGACGTCGGATGACCTACATCACCGACGTTGAATGTTATAGGCGTCAGATTTCCTAAATAACCGACGCCCAGAAAAGTGACATTGAATGTTGTTTATGTACTAGTGACAACTTAGAATTTCTTTTTATTGGTATCAACAAAGGCAACTAAATTATTTAGAAAATAACCCATAAACGTTAGATATTCACAATACAAGAAACTAGTAATATGATGAATCAACAACAATTAAGGGTATTGGGGGGCGTCATCAACAACTAGGTTCAAAAACTATCCAGGGGCTCACTAGAGGCATTTTTATGGGCCAATATAGTACTCATCTTACATGTCAATGTCATTTAATAGGATATAAACTCTCAATCATAATGGAATTATTAATCACCAAAAATAACAAAATGTGGTTCTTTATTGGAGTTTTTGGGAGCTAGTCAAAATGTAAACCTCTTCTTCAATGAAGTTTTTAAAGTGATGGGAAATTATTAAAATAAGCCATGGTTAGCGAGGGGATATCAAAAGTTATATAATATCCATGAAAGATCATATAACCAGGAAATTGTTCATCATCACCAACATAATATGAACAAACTCAATTGTTTGATGAACAACTATGTGCTAGTATATTTCAAGGTAAGTAACTCTAGATATTCTTGGCTCTAGGGTTCCTCTAGGGCTATCTTGGATAGGTTACCCAACACTAACCATTGGGAAGGTATATATATTATATGAGCACATCTCTAGTTGGGGCATGCATCATCTCTAATCGTATAATGGGTTTTTAATACAAAATGCATACCTTAGGGACTTGTTAGATTCATTACTGAAAGATACTAGGCAAACTATTTGTGATAAAGTGGATTTTTCATCTTTTGACTCTAAAATCTAGTTCTATATTTCTTGTATTCAATAACCCCACTTTATCGTCAAATAGGTATCAAACACTTATTTGGAAGAAATTTTGGATAATAGTGAGATTTGAGGACTTTGATGACACTTAATTGAGGAATTCTGATAGCAATGTATACTTGGAACACATGAATTTCTACTAAACTTAGTCTTGCTAATATTTTATCCCATTCCAGTATCTATGTTCATCCTTTGGATCCCAAAATATTTGTGGATATTGTGGACCGTATTACAAGTCTCCTGTCCAAATTTCAGTCCAAATGGAGCTTCCTAGATCCCTATAAAAATTCTCAAAGTTTATACTTAAAATCATATTTTTATGTGTTTTTCAGCCTTTTTGGGCCGGCCCATTGCAAGGTCTTCCCCTACCTCGGCGGCTAGGGTTTCCGCCCACTTCCCGGGTCCAGATCTCCCTCATTTCTTGCATGTTTTGTACGAAATTGGTCTCATTCTCTTCGCCTTCGAATTCTGCTCCTATTTCATATGTTTTTCCCTCCAAACCAGCCCCATTTCGTGAAGCTTTGAGCTTCTTTCAAAGACGCCACCATGGAGCTTCGGCTCCTTATTACGCCCTAACCCTAGACCCTCACACCTATATAATACCCTCTTTGGTTCCCTTTCTTTCCCATGAACACATCTATATCTTAGGATTTTGCTTTCGTGCCCTCTAGCAAGTTTCCCCATCTTGGCCGAAGACCTTGCAGCCGTGGTTACTGTAGCAAATTCACTTTTCGTGACCTTCTCCCTCCTCAAATTGGTATTCCCTCACTTTCTCTCTCTACAATCGTATTATGTTCATATCTTCTACATACGATACCAAAAATAGGCGAATCTATAGTCCGTTTCGATCGTAAGAACGAGACAAACACAATGGAAATACTTTTAACACCTGATTCCTGATCCTTTTCCAAATACATTTATGTAATAGTCTTTGATGGTGACTTGCAAAACAAGTTTGAAACTTCAAAATATTGTCTTGATATCATGAAATATTGTACAATCTATTTTGGATCTATTATCCAAATAATAATATTAAACATTTTGCATCTAATACTTTCATGAAGGATCTAGATCTAACTTTGTTGACATGTTCACTCTTAAATATGATTTATGTACCCTAAATGATGATAAATCTTGATGATGGGTTCTAACTCTAGAATTGTGAATATGAACACTCTAAATCTTATTTGATCTACTTATAACAATGGTTAATTGATCGACCTTTGAGATTATGATTCTAAATCTATGGACCCATAATGTTCAATAACTTTTGATTCCTTGTGGCCTGGATCTAAGCCAAAACAATATCTAGATATATTCTTATTGCTATGTTATACTTTTGCTCATGAAATCTAAATATTATAATCCAATATGGATCTTGTGATTATTGAATCCAATAAAGATCAAACCTTTTGATCTCATCATTCTAAGATCATGAAATACTATTCATAGAAATCTCTATATCAATATTGACCTAGAAGTTAACTAGTGACCTTGACTTTGGGTAAGGTCCTATTATGAACTAAGTATGGTTCATGATAATCTCAAAAATATGAAATCTTGATCATAATGAGATACAACATCCAAGGAAAATAATGAGGCTTAATGAACTATAATGTTGGTCCTTGTGACTCCCTATTATAGACTGGAATACTAATGCATGAATACCCATTAATGTGTCAGGGCTTGATTTTGACTCTACTATAACTTTTGAGATTTTACTCAAAATCTTTAGTGAAAGGTACGCTATTATATAACTCCTCCTTGATTGTATTGAAGATATTTTTATGTATCTCTTGACTGTATACTTGGCTACTTACTTGGATGAGCTATTGTTCCCTATGATTAGTCTTCCATTTTTCCTATACTATATTTTGAAAAACATGAAAACATAAATTGCCCATGATAATGTTGATAATATTGATATTGGGTGCAAGCAACCCCCTCATTGAGAGGTGGGATTTGTACATTGGCCTCCTACCTCATATGGAGAGAAGGAGCCCAGTGACTTCCCCCATCGCGTTGGGGCAATAAAGTCACACAAAAATATATAAGCATGCTTCTCAAATTACAACATAATGGGAACCCGTAATAAAAATCAAATCGTTTGAAAACTTGTCGAATAACTTTTATTTTTTGCAAATTGCTTGTTATAATTTTAAAATATAAGTCATGCCAAGTACACTAATTTTGTTATAAACCATTTTACTTATTTTTATATACTGTATCGTGCAATTGCATTGACTTTGTGTCTTGATTTTCTTGATTTTAAGAAAAATATTGGAACCTTGACTATATCACTTCCACACTCAAATACTCTAATGACAAAATTTAATCTACAAAAATCTCCATATTGGGTTAGTTGTTCTTTAAATGCCCAGTTTTCAAGTTGCAATTTCTTATTGTATATGCTAGTATGTTAGATCCTTTCGGACCACTCAGGGATGGGTGCTTCAATCCCTTTATCATTGTCTAGGCAGTGGGATTGGGATTGGGGTAAGAATGGTTCTGTGGCAGTTGGTATCAGATCTTACACACTCCCATATACTTTAAGTAAATAATATCTCAAGTCTGTTACACCCAAGAAACCTAAAGTTCATAATGGTTAAAATTGAGGTGTCTCGGCTCGGGGTCCTAACATAATTTCTCCTATCTGTCTTCACGTTGGCTGAGATCCCCCACTCTACTTGGCCTCAATTGATCCAAAACTGGACCTAAAGGTTCTCTTGTGAAACCCTAGAGATTCTTCTAGCATCTCATCTCTTCTTTAAGGACTATCCTAAGCCACCCAAGTAAATGAGGATTAGGTAGTCTTCTCATCTCATCATGTGGTCATTATCATGACCTTTTGCCACAAGATGTCTTGATTTTAGGCAACTTATGGGAAAAATGAATGTCACTAAAATAATGGAAGTTGATTAAGAAAATGATACCATGATCTGACCTTAATTTGAAAACTCAATTTTGATCAATGCAATCTTGAAATCAAATACTCATGCTTGACCATTCATGAAAACTCAATTTAATCAAAACTATAGTACATGGTTTCTATGTTGAGGTAAATCTTGATTTGGTGAAATAAGGATGATGTATACCTTATACCTCATGTTGATAAGGTCTTTGTTTGATTAATATCCATGTCGCACTATTGTTTATTAAACCTCAAACATAGTTAAGTGAACTTTTTCCCAATTTGATACACATCATGATTATGCCATCAAATTATTAATCTTAATGACTCACAAAATCATGATGTAATACTATGATGCAAAAAGTAGTATTCTATTGACTATTGATGCATGTTTCAATCTTGTTTTTGATATGATGAGCATAGACTTAAATCCTACACCAAATTCCAAATTATATCACTACCTTGATCATGAAAGGAAAGGAATGCAAATCTTGACATTATTGCCCTATTATCTTGAATTTTGATCTTATGACCTTGTAAAACATGCTTTGATCATTGATACTCTCCCCATTTAAATATGCTCAATTGATCATGATTAATGTACCTAATGTGCTAGATTAGGGTGATAGTTGACTCATAACTCCCCTAACCTAGGGAACATCCATATTTTGACTACCTATAAATTTTCATATTGTTGATTATTTAGAGTTTGGGAAGGTATGACCTTTCACTCAATTTGGATTGGTTGACCTAAGCCTAATAGGTTAAACCCATGGTTGATACTCGATCTTGAATATAGATTTAATAATGACCTTGATAGATGACAATGTTGACTATATCTTGTGGTTGAATTTCTAGATAGACCTAGGTCTAGATCATTCATCAACCTTGGATACCATGATAATGAAATATAGATATGTTACTTAAATATTGCTTGAATATTGTTGCTAGAAATTGAATATAGATGAGTGATCTCCCCTAAGGTCTGACTAGGAATCTAAACCCTAGCTTCAAAATTTTGGACCTATGACTTTTGGTGTCTAAAATCTCGACCCTTGATATTAATTAATACAATTGTGACTCATGATTATCAATCACAATAAAAATCCTATGTTCACATTATTTGGGTCTACAGATCACCCTGAATATATGACTTATGACTTCAAAATCCCAAATTTTGAAATTTTCGAAATGATGACTATTTTGACTCTCTCTCTCGATTTATGACTTAGGGTTTAGCTCTCATTAGGACTACGGTGGGACCTCCCATTAATATTGAGCTTGAAAATTATTATATTGAAAGTATGATGTTGTCTCAAAATTGTTGAAAAAATGAAATCTCAAGTCATGAGTGTATAACCCAACCTAGGCCAATGTAGAGGCTAGGACCCTGAGATATTGGAATTGAAAGTCACCTTGTATACTCGATTCAAGAACCTTATTTGTTTGACCTAAAATATGATATCTCCAAATTTGTGACCAATAGGAAGCTTTCCATATTCGTGACTCATATGATAACTGTGAACAATATATGCAAGGATTTTGATACTCAATTGTTCGATGATGAAATGATGTTGGCAACAAGTTGATTATGATATGGAACATGGAAACCTAGTTATGATGATTGTACTACTTGAATTTTGAGGACATGATTTTGAATATATAGTTGAGAATGTTCTAATATTTGAGGATATGATCTGGATTAAGGTATTCCCAATTTTGAGGATATTTTTAAATTTTGGGGACAAAATTCCTTTTTAAGGAGGGAAGGATGTAATAAAATGGATTTTTCATCTTTTGATTCTAAAATCTAGTTCTATATTTCTTGTATTCAATAACCCCACTTTATCATCACATAGGTATCAAACACTTATTTGGAAGAATTTTTGGATAATAGTGAGATTTGAGGACTTTGATGACACTTAATTGAGGAATTTTGATAGCAATGTATACTTGGAACACATGAATTTCTACTAAACTTAGTCTTGCTAATATTTTATCCCATTCCAGTATCTATGTTCATCCTTTGGATCCAAAAATATTTGTGGATATTGTGGACCATATTACAAGTCTCCTATCCAAATTTCAGTCCAAATGGAGCTTCCTAGCTCCCTATAAAAATTCTCAAAGTTTATACCTAAAATCACATTTTTATGTGTTTTTCATTCTTTTTAGGCCGGCCCACTACGAGGTCTTCCCCTACCTCGGCGGCTAGGGTTTCTGCCCTCTTCTCGGGTCTAGATCTCCCTCATTTCTTGCCCATTTTGTACGAAATTGGTCTCATTCTCTTCGTCTTCGAATTCCACTCCTATTTCATATATTTTTCCTTCCAAACCAGCCCTATTTCATGAAGCTTCGAGCCTCTTTCAAAGACGCCACCATGGAGCTTCGGCTCCTTATTACGCCCTAACCCCAGACCCTCACACCTATATAAGACCATCTTTGGTTCCCTTTCTTTCCCATGAACACATCTATATCTTCAGATTTTACTTTCGTGTCCTCTAGCAAGTTTCCCCATCTTTGCCAAAGACCTTGCAGCCACGGTTACTATAGTAAGTTCCATTTTCATGACCTTCTCCCTCCTCAGATTGGTATTCCCTCACTTTCTCTCTCTACAATCGTATTATGTTCATATCTTCTACATCTGATACCGAAAATAGGCAAATTTACAGCCTGTTTTGATCGTAAGAACGAGATGAACACAAAGGAAATACTTTTAACACCTGATTGTTGATCCTTTTCCAAATATATATATGTAATAGTCTTTGATGGTGACTTGTAAAATAAGTTTGAAACTTCAAAATCTTGTCTTAATATCATGAAATATTGTAGAATCTATTTTGGATCTATTATCCAAATAATAATATTAAACATTTTGCATCTAATACTTTCATGAAGGATTTAGATCTAACTTTTTTGACATGTTCACTCTTAAATATGATTTATGTACCCTAAATGATGATAAATCTTGATGATGGGTTCTAACCCTAGAATTGTGAATATGAACACTCTAAATCTTATTTGATCTACTTTTAACAACGGTTAATTGATCTACCTTTGAGATTATGATTCTAGATCTATGGACCCATAATGTTCAATAACTTTTGATTCCTTGTGGCCTAGATCTAAGCCAAAACAATATCTAGATATATTCTTATAGCTATGTTATACTTTTGCTCATGACATCTAAATATTACAATCCAATCTTGATCTTTTGATTATTCAATCCAATAAAGATCAAACCTTATGATATCATCATCCTAAGATCATGAAATACTATTAATAGAAATCCCTATATCAATATTGACCTACAAGTTAACTAGTGACCTTGACTTTGGGTAAGGTCCTATTATGAACTAAGTATGGTTCATGATAATCTCAAAAATATGAAATCTTGATCATAATGAGATACCACATCCAAGGACAATAACGAGGCTTAATGAACTATAATGTTGGTCATTGTGACTCCCTATTATATACTGGAATACTAATGCATGAATAACCATTAATGTGTCAGGGATTGACTTTGACTCTACTCTAACTCTTAAGATCTTGATTGAAATCTTCGGTGAAAGGTACGCTATTATATAACTCCTCCTTGATTGTATTGAAGATACTTTTGTGTATCTCTTGACCGTATACTTGGCTACTTACTTGGATGAGCTATTATTCCCTATGATTAGTCATCTGTTTTTCCTATACTATATTTTGAAAAACATGAAAGCATAAATTGCATGACCATTATGACTGCCCGTATTTAGATAATGATGATGATGTTGATAATGTTGATAATATTGATATTGGGTGCAAGCGACCCCCTCATTGAGAGGTGGGATTTGTACATTGGCCTCCTACCTCATATGGAGAGAAGGAGCCCAGTGACTTCCCCCATCGCGTTGGGGCGATAAAGTCACACAAAAATATATAAGCATGCTTCTCGAATTATAGCATAATGGGAACTCGTAATAAAAATCAAATTGTTTGAAAACTTGTCAAATAACTTTTGGTTTTTACAAATTGCTTATTATACTTTTGAAATATAAGTCCTGCCAAGTACACTAATTTTGTTATAAACCATTTTACTTGTTTTTATATAGTGTATTGTGCAATTGCATTGACTTTGTGTCATGATTTTCTTGATTTTAGGAAAAATATTGGAACCTTGAATATATCACTTCTGCACTCAAATACTCTGATGACAAAATTTGATCTACAAGAATCTCCATATTGGGTTAGTTGTTTTTTAAATGTCCAGTTTTCGAGTTACTATTTCTTATTGTATATGCTAGTGTGTTAGATCCTTTCAGACCACTCAGGTACGGGCGCTTCAATCCCTTTATCACTGTCTAGGTAGTGGGATTGGGATTGAGGTAAGAATGGTTTTGTGACACTATTATACATATAAGAACATTGTTGAAACAAATTGGATCACTGGCCCAAATGACAAGTGATTAGGAACATAGCACACAGTCTAATGGTAGTGAGGGCTAAGTTAGAGAATCTAAGGGTGCTTTTAGTAATATTCACACAAAAATAATATAACTCTCTAGATAAGGAAAACACTCTCACAAATAGAAACAAATTAGAGATGGAAAATATGGTAAAACAGGTCGAACAATTACTCTTAGACCTCAAAGTTATATGAAAATCAATATCTAAACAAAAATGGTTAAAAAAAGGCATCATTAATATTGATTTCTTCCACAAAGTATGAAATTTACACATGAGAAGTAGTATGATCCATTAACTTTATTATGATAGGGGATTAACAAACAATAATATCGAGATTATCCAACATACCTCAACATATTTTTACAATCTCTTGAACCAAAAATGTAGATTCTAGACATATATAATCTTTGATGAGATAAAACATTAAAAAACAAAATTACCAACAGACAATGATTGGCAATCACCTTAAAAAAATACTGGCAATGACCTCTACACAATAAGAAATTAGAAAATTTGTACTCTCTTTAGGATTAAACCAATCGCCAGGAGTGAGTTTGATGTGTTTTTCTATAGATATAATTGTAACATGACCAAGGAGCACATTTTCATACTCTTTAGAGAAATATACAAGGAAGAAACAATGAAACACAATTAAAATAACAATGTCTTTATTAATTTGGTAAAGGAAGTTGACAACCCCACTAAAATTAGTCAATTTAGACCTATTAGTCACATTTACAATTCATAAAATTATTGCTAAGTACTCAATAATATAATTAAAATGCACATAATTCAAATCATTATTAGTGAACAAATGTCCTTCATATAACGTTGCAAGATACAAGATGCATGCAAATGAAAATTTATGCACCTATCATTCAAAGAACATGCATTTTCTAGAACTCAAACTAGACTTTTAGAAATCTTTTGATAATGTTAATTCAGCATTTTTTTAGTATATTAGAGGTTACAACTTCACTAACAATTGGATTAATTAGATTAAACCCTGCCTTAAACTAAGAGCCCTTCATTTCTCATCAATGGTTCACATTTTGGATACTTCAAATACACCAATGGAATAAGACAAGGTGATCATTGTCACCATATTTGTTTGTTATTACCAATTTCATTCTTGCCCATTTGTTAGGCGAGGGATTAAAAACAAGATTCTTTCTCCAATCAAGAATCTTCATAACAAACACATTATACAATTTGTTGATGATAGTATTATGTTCATCAAGCCTAATGATGAAAATTTTATCATCACCACTAGAATCTTGGGTATTTCAACACATTTTGGCACTAAAAAATTATTTAGTAAATCCACATTGGTTGGGTCACATTAGTGAGGACAATGTGAATAGGTATAGACATATTATACATTGTAAGGTGGAATTTTTCCCACTTAACTCTTGGGTTAGCCAATTTCTCCAAGATAGCTTTTTATTTGGCAACCTATCCTCAATAAAATGACCAATAGATCGATGACATGGATAGACACTATCTTAAGTGAGCATGTCATCACACATTACTCAATGTTGTCCTCTGTGGCATCCCATCTTATTACCTAAGTTGCATTCCCCCTTCGATAAAAATAGAGATACAAATTAACACTTTTGGACATAACTTCCTCTGAGGAAGCAAACTAGATAACAAAAGATACACCTTATTAATTGGGTTAATCTTAGTAAGACAAAATGACTTGGTGTGTGGGGTATTATCAACCTCTGTCCCCACTCACTATCTCTTCAACAATATCATAGTTAGTATTAGAGAGAGAAAATGACAAGACTTCACACACAAATAGATTCAGAATAAGTACTAGTAGTCACAAGCCCCATGGGTCTATGTTCACAAAACAAAAAGGTTATGACATGTTCATAGTTATCTTAATAAAAACACTCATTTGATTTGGGATACCATTATACCCCTAGAAACAACTGGGACTCTATGTCCTTCTAGAGGGACAACTGGTTGACTCTTGGGAGGTTACAATATAATTCAACACATTCAAAATAGTATTGAGAGAATCAATCTGGAAAGCTCTTTCTTTGATGACCTAAATAGCCATAATGCTCTGAAAAGATTCCTAGAAGACATGAATCTTACTTCTCATATGTCCATGTTCCTTGACCTTCTTCAAAGACCCCACATGTACCCCAAGGTGTCATGGAAGTGGGGATCAAAAAATTTCATTCATAGAATACAAGTTTCTACACCATGTCACAATAGTCTTTATGGCTAGTATTTTTAAGATCTAATGTCCTCCTAAGATGCTTATCCTTATGTGTCACACAATACAAAAAACTCTTCATTGTCTTAGATTGCCTTGAGAGAGGCTTTCATGGGCCTTTTAATATTTCCTCTTTGCACACAAAAATCCAAGAGCGTCCATGCTATTTTTCTTTTAGTGCCCTTGGAAATACTTTCTGTCACCAACTTGATAATATACCTACCAATATGATTATGGTCAAGATCCCTATCATCTATATAATGTTGATTCATGTCATGATCTAAAATCAGAAAGTGGGGTAGGAAACAAGATACATGTATTGTTTGTAATATTAGGATAGAGCATAACAACATGATAGTCAATTATAGTAGTTCAGGTAAATACTTCATTATTTCAAATATTTAATCTTCATACAATATGTGGTGTCACTCTCACTTCTTGGAGGTGATTTATTGGAATGCAAAAGCTCCTCTCCATTATTTCTCCTTATGACAGGATGATAGGACACCCGCTTTGATGGGTATCATCATCTTTGATGAAGATGAAGAGACCAACCTCTGATCCAGTCTCCTTGAGTGCCTATGAATCTCTAGGATGCCCCAACCTAAAGATGGATGGGGGAGTCGGGGCCACAACCTCCCAAACATTGGAATTTTTTTGTTAGTTATAGCTAAATTATAAATAAATGAGTAGATCTCAATCCAAATCCTAAATAAGAAAGTTGAAACTTGCTTTTTGTGGAAGTCAAAATCTATTTTATGGAAAGTGCAAAAATATTTCTATATTACTAGCATAACTTACACAAATTTACCTTGAGCGCAAAGAATTCCAAAAGTCTTCCTTATACGCTATCAATGGAGAGCCATATCTATAATTACTCTATCCATACACATGGCAAATATAGACTTTTGCTATAAAGAAAATGTCTTCACTCTGTCAAAGTTTACTTTTCTAATCTCTTTCTAGTTCATATACTATGTTGAATGTAACTTTGAAAAAATGATATAAAACCACTACTACCTCAAGATCATATGCCATAAGGTATAAAATGAAAAATATAGGGAGATATAAGATGTTAAAAGCCATTGTTGTCTAGTTCTCAAAGAGCAGTGTTCATTGGAAAAGGACAAAATAAAATTTCTACATATATACTTCTACATGTAGGAGTTGTCATATCTTCTAGTTCCAATATAGAGCCATATCAAAAAAACTCAATGTTGCCCATGGATATTGTCATGACATTGATCCGACCATACTATTGAATACGGTGATATTCATATTATCTAAGATAACATACTACCATTCTTGTTTTGCAATGTAACATACCCCTCTCTTTATGTTACATGGACATATTATACATCAATACCTTCCTGCATGAATTTATTGATTATGGATTGGTCAAACCACATGGTCTTGTTAAAATATCGACAATAAGTATTTTGAGTTTGTAAGATAGTGAAAAGGGTACAATTCTATTTGGCACGTGATTCACCAAAAAAAAAGGGTACAATTCTATTTGCATATGTTTTGTTTATTATCTTTTTAAAAATTCTACTTCCTATTGGGATGTAAAATATTGTTGATAGATTATTCATGAGTTTTATGATATGAGAATCACAAAATAGAACTCAAATAATCTACTTATAATAATTTTGTTTCAGTAATAATTCATTTCACACATATGAACTTTTTTGAGTTCAAACTATGCCTCCCAACTCAAACTCAAAATGTTGTTCTGTCCCTGCCCCAATTGCTTTCATATATGGCTTATGATGACAAAGTTGATTCAATAATCTGATACATTAAAAATAAACCCCCTTTTTTATTTATCAAGGGTCACTATTTTGGGATGTTTAAGGGAATCACATACCTTATTATCATAAAATTTACCCTAATCTTGGTTCTCTTCATCACCCTTACTATCAACGTAGGCCTAACTATTTTTATCTAACATAATTTTATTATTCTTTCTCTTTCTGTTATAATAGGCATAAACCCGTGCAAATATACATTCTTAAATATATTAGATTATATTATAACATAGTTTTTATTTACTAAAAAATACTAGCGAGACTTCAAATACATTCACACTAATAGACTGAGATGTTATGTAGGTTCAACTTGTGTTGCTTATTATCACTTGAAGTAAAAATCAACTCAACTTATGAATTCAGCAAAAGTGTAGAGGATGTATTCATCAAAAATAGTGGTATGGAAAGTGGAAGAGATCCAAATCAAATGTGATTTACTAAAGTGAGTTAAAAGAGTGAATCTTCAAAGTGATGAGTCAAGGTTTTATACAAATAAAAATGGGATTAAGAGAGGCATTCTCTCCCCCTCCCCCATGCTCGCAACGGAGGCCAAATGTCTGGGAGGGTGGTAAACCAAGACGGCAACTGAGATTCAAACCCGAGTCCCTTTGTTAGGAGACACTATGTTTGTTCATACAAATAAAGATGTTTTATTAAATCTTCTAGCCGTCTAAAAGTCAAATGTCTTACTTTAACTAATTCCCTAATTAATTAACCAACACATTGATAATGAGTTATCAAGTACTACTAATATGAACTCACATTCTAGGCCTATTAGTTGGTGTGATGCAAAGCAAACAAAAAGTAGTAGAAGAAAAAAAAAGCCTTCAAATGAATCCTAATTGAACTATATATGCTGCAAAACTATAGCACATATACCAAATATTTAGTATTAAAAAGTTAAGCTGCACACATATACTTTGAAAGATTTGACATGGTTCTGAACATCTAAAAAACTTAGTTGAGCTTTTCTTACAATAAGGAAATGTTGACCATTCTAAGATCTAGAGATAAAATTGTGGGTGAGTGCTACAGACAAGACTTGTCCCATTAATCTCTTTTAATCAGACTAACCACTACCATTTCTCCACACTATTCTGGTGTAGTCTTTCCTACCAATTTCTTTGACATTGCTATCGATTTTTCTAAAGCCAACACTGGCCAAAAAGATCTGGTAGATTATAGTTGAACAACTAATCTTGCCTGGAGGGGAGTAGTGCCAATTTTGCCTCTCTATATAGGGGACTGAATTCCCTGTAACGGGCCATTGTGATGACTCTATAATAAATAAATTTGTACATTCTCTTTTAATCAAGCATTACTTCTCTCCACATCTAGATATTAGCAGTAGAGATAAGTTCGCAACATGGTGGTCAGAACAAGAAATTTAATACCCTCTATATAGTGATTCATTTACTTACTTTGACTACTGTAGTAGTTTTGTAATTTTCAACCATGTTGATGGGCTCCCTGGGCATGCCTAGATATAACAAAACATTATATGTTCACCTTGTGCTCTACTATCTTTCTCTTGAACAATATAGTTATTTTTCTATTTTATGTTGTCTTTCCTTAGCAAGACAAGTTTTTCCATTTCCATCGATGCAAAATCTCCATCCTAGTGATATCCTTCATATAGGTCGAGTCATTGAACGCATAACAACAATGTGTGTACATTTTTTTGAAGGAAAAAGGTATTCATAAAATATTTACAATTTAAGTCTATAATCCCATCCAACCCCTATAACATTGCAAAAATAAAGTAAAGGTTAGGGGAACTCTAATACTTTGTAGAAACTATTTTAACATCTTGTAAAATGGATAATCAAAGCTTCAGACAACAACAAGACATATTTACCACCCTATATGTGCACCAAATAAATGAAATAATATTTGATGAATGAAATGTCAATGTAAGAAAATGAAAGGTGTATTTCATAAGTAAAAGAAGTGAATGTGCTTTGTTCAGATCAAACGTAATACCAATCAACACTTGAATCGAATCAACAAATGTCATTGTTTGCATTTGAGTATGTTCATGCACCCATTGCTCAACAATAAATCGGATATTGAGTGACATGTAGAAACATCAGCTTTGTTTGTGAGAGACTCTCACGGTGTATCAATGGTTGCATTTCATGAATGTAGAAAGGGAGGAAATATGGAAGGTTTTTATTATCTAGAGGCTTACAAGAATCGAATAAGCCTCAAGGTAACACCATTAGCTGTGTAAATAACATGGAAGTTAGGATAATGGTTTTAATTGGGAGTTGTAGGTAGTTGCATGTACTTATCCATCCACTTTAGAAATAATGAGTCTATAATGCTCTAAACTATCCTAATGTGTTGCAATGTAAGATACATACAGGTGAAATCTAAACTAAATACAAATGTGAATGACTCACATATAGTTCTCTTGATTTCTTCTAACACTCTCGAAGAAACAGCCTTGAATCAAGGAGACTCCCCACTAGTCAAAAAAGAACAACGACCCAGCACTTCCGATTATAGAGAAGCTCAAGAAATAAAAGAACGATGTTAGATGAGGGTAATTTCAATGGTGATTGGTAAAAAGAGGATAAATTCTTATCCACGACCCCAACCACATTGTCGACCTCTTCCAATTTCTTGGGCTTGACAAACCCCAACAACTAGAGGAGGCAAAGATGGTGGCTTCTGAACACACTCTGTCTCTTCCGGTCCATGAAGCACACTAAGATGGGCAACAACATGTAATGCTTCTTTGCACCGCCTCCTTCGACAAGCATGTGTGTAGGTGTGTGGACTCCCTATCGTGGCCTTCCCTCCTGACAGCCACTATGGCCTGCACAAAATAGTGAAACAATTGTGTAGAAGCCCTTAGGTTTTTTTTTCATAACAAAGGACTAATATGTAATTCAAAAAACTCTGGGTGGGGATTGTAGACAACCCTTCTCATTATGTGGGCACTCATGGTATTTACTTTTTCATACATGTATATCACCTTATAAATGATCGTTACGTCTGAGTTTTTTTTCAATGTATTCAATATGGGATGTTTGTAAGTCAATATGTCATAGTTTGAGATGTATTGCCCCCTGTGAGCAGTGAGTCTGCGTGGGTGACACATTGCTCTCCCACATGAGAAATACATCCCCAACGGAGACGTATTACTTGTTTTTATGTTATTTTTTAAATGTGATACTATGTTATGAATGATGTGTCATATTTATTTAGTTTTCTAATAAGTTAAATAGTTAAAAGTATGTATAGATTTATTACAACAATTTAAAATAAGTGATTATAGTAATATAATAGTTATTAAAACACAATCTTCAATTCATAAATAATAATGTAAAAGATTGCTTGATACGATTGTAAAAAAATATAGTTACAATATTAAACCAGTATATGCTAAATATTTAATATATATTTAAAGAACTAAGACAATCACGATATTACAATCATAAAGTAAGATCAACATAATACAATTGTTCATTAATAATATTTAGCATATCTTTTATTTCAATGGTTTATTATTAATTTTTCCTTATACAATTATTAATGAAACACAATTGTTTGTTAATAATATATATTATATATTAACTTATATTTTGTTACTCTTATTTTGTTGTTAATTATATTTTATTAAGGTATTATACATATTTTAAAAAATACAATTTTTATTAGGCTAGCAAAAAGATATTATACATATCATTAATAAATAATTGTATTTTATTTATAATATGTATTATTCCTTAATGAAATATAATTAAAGATAAAATAAGCTTGACAAAATATAATCAAATATATGATACATATTACTAATGAAAAATTGTATTTCATTAATAATTGTATAAGGAAAAATTAATAATATACAATTGAAGCAAAAGATGTGATACATATTATTAATAAACAATTGTATTATATTAATGTTATTTTAAATTTGTGATTATTTTGTTTTTTTTATATTATATATATATTGTTTTATGTAAATATTTTATATTTCGTATATATTGGTTTGATATTCGAACTATACATTTTATTTTACACTTGTATCAATCAATTTTATATATTATTACTTATAATTTTTATATTATACACTAATAGATATTATACCTTATTACCATTACTTATTTTAAAATAATATAATAAATTGTACATTTTTAATTGGTGTACTTATTAAAATAATTAAATACAACAAGTAAATCATTGCATGGTATCAAATTTAAAAAATAACGTAAAAATAAAAAAACAATTTGTCGTTGTTGGGGACGTATTCCTCTTGTGAGAGAGTAATACTCCACCTTCATTGATGCATTTTCCTCATAGGATAATACGTCCCCATCTTTGACGTATTGACCTACAAAAATGCCATACTAGAAATTAAAATCGGAAATATGTTATTTTGGTATTTAAAAATAGCTAAATATGCTATTTAATCTTTTTGACCTAGTTTCAGAGATAAACACGAAGAAAGTAAAATGCATGACCACCTTACAAAGTACAACCGAATTTCACTTGTCTACAACGTGATAGGACCATATCAAGAAGCTAAGTTCAAGGTACGCCTATCCTCATATAACAAGTGCAGTTGATCCTTGATATAGTAGATGTATTTGTTGGATCGTGACAATGTAGATGAAAAATTGTATCGTCAAAATCACTTTTCTTTCACCTTTTATAGTCTGAGTTATGTTATGGATGTAGAAGTTTCTATGGTTGTAAAAGAAATGAAAGTTGTTGGAAGAACTTCTCATTGCTGACATCAAACATCAAACGCAAGGAAGAGTTAGACAGGGGGTTCATTTGAGTATGGAAAGACATGAGGATGTTTTTACCCTCTGTCAAGTATTGGATGACAGGTTCTTTTGGCACCTCAAGAATTAGATAGACAATATCCCCCTTCTCGGTTCTATTTATAAGTAGTGGTGGCATCGGGGGGCAAGTAGGGACACTTGCCCCCTTCAGTTTCAAATTTTTAGAACATATATATGTTTTATATATTCAACATGGTATCATAAGTGGTATATATTTTTTGCATTACATGCACATGCATCTATCTCTAGAGTATAAAAATCTTTTTCTACAAATAATATTACTATAAATATAATTTATGGTAAAAAATCATGTGGAAACATAATCAATATAAGATACAAAAATATAAAAGAATTTAAAAACGCTTAGAAAAATATTATATGTTATTCATGATAACTTATTAACATCACATAAATTTTCTTGTTACCACAAATATGTCTTGATGTCTCAAAAATAATAATGTGTAGTGCATTTATTAAAAATATATATTATAAATTGATGAATTAGTATTCTCTATAATTATTATTTTTAATGATATTTATATAATGAGGAAGCAAACAATCTAAAATGAGTAATGAAGGACTACATAGTTTCATGTGTATATTATATATATATATATATATATATATATATATATATATATATGTGTGTGTGTGTGTGTGTGTGTGTGTGTGTGTGTGTGTGTGTGTGTGTGTGTGTGTGTGTGTGTGTGTGTGTGTGTATATATATATATATATATATATATATATATATATATATATATATATATATATATATATATATATATATATATATATATATATATATATATATATATAATGAGGAAGCAAACAATCTAAAATGAGCAATGAGGAAGCACTAGTCACAAACCATTGCTATGCACGGGCTTAGAATACTGGAACGGGACATTATGTTTTGTTTGTGGAATCATTATTGAAACTTCCTTTAAGTGGATTTACAACTTTGACAACTCCACATTTGGTTAAGGTAGATGATAGTTCACTCTCGGCAACTAGTAATATGTACTATATTAGTTCTAGATGTTGGAACTTGGCACATGATTCAAGTTGAGGTTCTGTTACAGACGCCGCAAATATTTGGCAATGATGGAGATTGTACTCGATCTATTGGATAGAAACAAACTCTTTATGTTGTGCTAATGCTCACTTTTAATTAGCGGATATGCTGAGAAGTACATAACAGAGGCGGAACAAATTGACCTTATGGGTTAATTTGTACTAAGGGCATGTTTTGTTTGTAGTAAAAGATTAGAATAGAATGTGCCAGAGGATGGGATAGAAAGGTATAAGCGGAGGATGGAAAATTGGTCAAATCCATCCTATGTTTGGATGCAACATCCAATAAAACAACTAAAGCTAAGAAAGTTTGGGGCAATGTTTCTTTTTGTGAGAATAAACAACAAATAAAACGATTGATTGGGTTTAGTATTACAAATTGTGTCAACAATCTTAAGTCTATTACTGATTCGAACTAAAATAAAATGTGTTCAATAAAATTATGAAGCACCTGATGCTGTTTCGTGATTGGGAAATAATTTGACGGAAACTGATGTTAGGAAGAAGAAAACAAGCACTTACTGGACAAACAAAAGCATGAGTGCTGGATCGGTTCATCAATCCCGCAAACTGTGAACAGTTTCCCCTTCCATCGTAGAGTATTAGATAGTTCACTTTGACAACGTTGTTTTGCTCTACGAGGAGAGTGGACGAGAAGCAGGCAGGCTGAGTGGACCTTTTCGGCAGTAGTCCCTGCGGAGGCAACTCATCAAACAGCAAACGATCCAGCAAAACGCACGCACGCAGGACGGCGGGGTAACATAGAGAGGACAAAGGGTTACGCTTGACGAGAACTAATGCTAGAAAGAAGATAATATTGTTTCCGTATTCAGCAACGACTTCATTGTCAATGGACAGGTTTGACAGAAACATAGATCACTACGCCAAATATATAGAACTTGTTACCGAAACGTGGACGACCTCGTTGCCTGGCAGCGAATAAAGGATTATAGTGAACACGTATACCATTTTGATAGGAAAAACAATTGTCTTTAATCATTTGTCTTAATTTGGAGTTTTAAGACTGTTTATGGTCAGATGATTGTAACAAATGTTGCATGATTTGTATAGTCAAGAATAATGATGTTAAATG
Source organism: Alisma plantago-aquatica (assembly GCA_963693085.1). Lineage (NCBI taxonomy): Eukaryota > Viridiplantae > Streptophyta > Magnoliopsida > Alismatales > Alismataceae > Alisma > Alisma plantago-aquatica. The sequence goes on along the minus strand of OY856412.1, from coordinate 1,131,727,354 downwards.
ATATAGGTTCTTAGATGTTGAACAATGATGGAAAATTATATGGTTTGAATATGAAGTGAATCATATGGACTTCTGAACTCTGATATTGGTGTGACTATGTCATTGACCAAGGTTAGCCAAGTCAAGAGACTCCCAAATTTGTATGAATTCTGAATAGAGGTACATGGGACTAGCTCCTCTTTGATATGTGTCAGGGCCCCATCTGGGTCAAGTGGATGATATATGAATATCTTGATTGGTAATATTTCTGCATGTGCATCATTTCTGTACGCCTTGGATTTTGGTATTGCAATGGAATGTTCTTTCAAAATTTGAAGATTGAAAACATAATTGAAGATGTTGACTATATTGTACTTGTAGTATATCCCTTGGTGGGATGTCACAAAGAAGAATCTAGTCCCACCCTCTAAATCACCAGGTGACATTAGGTTTTACCTGGTATCCAACATATAGAGGTTCAATCTAGTACAATCATATAGTATAATCAACTAAATTTGTAATAAAAGATGAAACCTTACAAGTCAAAAGTATAATGGTGTGAGTTTGAGCCTCTGCAACAATATCTATTTTACTACCAATATATATATATATATATATATATATATATATATATATAATATATATATATATATGTATATATATACATATATATATATATTGCACAATTATTTCATTAACTATGTCATACATGGACACCATGTACTCAATCCAATTGTGTTTGAACCCATTTGAATTTTATAATTTGAAGTTTGAATATAGCGAGAATGCAGGAATGGTGATGTGTATGAAGTGAGTAAGAGTTAGGTACAAAGCTCGTGCAGATCATACGCGATAATGTTCCTGTTCAATTACTTACAACTAATATGTTACCCAAATTTTATAGCAAAATCATGTTTATGCACATTGTATATATATTGCTTGTATGTTTGTGTAATTGCTTCCTGTGAAAGTCATATCATAGTTCCTCTATTTGCAGTTCTAATTCCTTAGGTAGCGTTCTCGAGTTCTTGTGCTGGTCCAGGGATGTTACAAAATGTACCAATACAAACACTCTATTTCGGCATACTATCAGTCAATTTTAATGTGGTTGGAGAGGAACAATTTGTCACTTCTAGTGGTCCATGAGGGAATGAAAATTCCTCCCAAATCATTATAAAACTTGATAATGTCAAAAAAGATGCTACAAATCTACAAGCCACACTTTGAGTCAACAATTTTAAGTTTTATGTGGATAAGTTTCCCAATGGGGTCATGTAATAGGTTCATTTAATGTTTTTAATTTGGATCATGTAATATATATCATCATCAAATCAGGTGTAATTTTATAGGGTCATGTAATATAGCTCATCAAAAAGCTAATTTTCTTTCATTTGGATCATGCTATGTGATATTAATATTTACTCTAATACACAAAAGTCATGTAATTTCCTATCTATCATCGTACTTTGATAGAGATGACTCTTAGAGAAGCACTACTCCAACTCTCCCCATACCACCACGGCTTGTTAGAATGGGTAGTTATTGATGTTTACGTACTACATAATATTTCTTTAGATAGTTTTGGGTTGGTTGTGAAGCTCAATGATATCTTTTTAGACCCCAAGCTTATTACTTCCTAGAGAACTGTTGAGATGGTAATACCAACATATTCTAGTTCCCTTATCTTGACATTACGACCAACTTTAGAACATGTCCATTCTTCTAGTTCTTAGGATATACATGGTCGCATTTATAGCAAGGTATCTCGTGACCCAAAACCATGACATTTTTTTCCTTTGGTTCTCCTATGTACGTGACCACTCCTTGGGGAGTCATGTAGATGTGATATCCACAAGCCACACTCATCTGACTTGGTTGCATGACACATCTTATGATATGGTTTTGGCCCAAGAAAACGTAAAGTGATGGATTTAAGCGATACATGTGGAATATAAGAAATGTCATTATGGTGACGGATGGTCAAGATGGGATAGGATGATTATCAATAAGACCAAGTCGGGATAGGATGGTCATTATGAGACCAAGTCGGTATAGGATGGTTGTTGTGAGGCCTAGTTAGGATAGGAAGGCCTTAACAACTGAGCCAGGAACGGGATGTTATGATAACTCCACCACGGGGAATAAATCCTAATGAGAGGGTTCCTCACATGATCAAGTTGGGATAGGATGATCATCAATAAGACCAAGTTAGGATAGGATGGTCATTATGAGGCAAAGCCAAGATAGGATGGCCATTGTGAGGCCTATCCAGGAAAGGAAGACCATAACAACTAAGCCCAGGAATGGGAGGTTATGAAAACCCACTCTAGGAACTAAACCCTAATGAGAGGGTTTCCCACATGAGTAATCCATAGAGGGAGTGTACCACAAAGATTAAGTTGAGAAGTTATAATAAAAACAATAAATAAATATGAAAATATGAAAATATGAAACATTAAGGGTTGGTGTCCCAACCTGGGGTGGGTCAACCCAAGAGCGGGAAAAGGACCTATTGGGGAGGCGAAACCTTAGACCTTGGGGTCTGGTTGTGGAAAGAGAGCCAAACTTCCTCCTATGAGCCAAGAGGGCACCCTAGGATAGGACCTTCCCTAGAAAGGTAAGTTGACTAAATAAATTTAAAATATTGAGGTAACCCTAACTATCACCTAAAGGGTGGAGAATTAAGGATATAAAATACGAAAGCACACATATTGAGTATGATTTTTTGAACTCAAGTATGCCATCTTTGACGAACATGAGGAAAAGTCACTATGGAAGTGGTTGACAGTATGATATCGAGCCCTAAAGAGAAACTTTCCATGAATCTAATAAGGGGACATAAAGTGAACAATGAGCATCATAAGACGTGGAGGAAATCTAGTCTAAATAATTACATTTGAAAATAATATGCTTTCAATAAACCCATGGGAAGAGTAGGGTCATAAGTCGATACTAAGGTCAAGTAGGGAGTATTAAAGGTATATGGGACCAATGGGATTAGGAGTTGATTGTTCCCCAAATGAACAAGACCATATTGTGACAACCCACCGCCACATGAGTGAGATTACTCAAAACAAGGTGTGGAATTAACACTAAACATACAGATTGCCAGAAAGCATGGTAAATTAAAATTGATCATTTATATATTCACAAGGTGAAACATATTACATCAAGTCCACAACTGTTCCACATGTATCACATGTCATATCATAAAATGTATTTACATCACTATATAATGGTCATCTTGCCACAACCTATTACATTTGATAACATGTTCATATATATAGGCCATTTTGTACAACCATGGCATACTTCCAAAACCTTGTATTGATATACAACATCTACAAAACCTCCCCAAGGACCTGAGAGTACAGGGACGACACATAGGACTCTACTACAAAATGCTAGAAACATATCCAACCTTCAACAGCTACTGCTCTCCTTGCTTCTCTTTCTCAATCGTACGATCTCTATCTCCTACTGCACAACTACCTAAAAGATGTGGAAACCCACAAGGTGAGACCAATGTCCCAGCAAGGGATATAACTCTCCACCAAAAACTATTGTTAACACAGATAGGTATAGATCAAGAAAGAAATACTATTAACAGGATGAGAAGATTTAGCTAAATGATAAAAGTAAAATGGATAACACAGGTTGAGCAGTTTAAACAACTTCAACTGGTCAATAGATTATCATACATTCTCATAAGGAATATGAAGAACATGTATACAAGATAATAGCTAATTAGTATAGGAAACAAGGCAAAGGGTCATACAATGTGAAGCATATTTAACCCTAAGAAAATATACTACACAGTTGTATTGCGTCTTTTATTATGTCCTGTGGAGATGAGGTATGCCACTCATGCTCCAACCGCCATTGCTAAGTCAAAATTAGTTCCATACAAGATCTAGGAGATTTAGAATCCTATGATCTCCCATACTCTCAGTCAGTCTGAGTCTGCCACTGTGACTTATAGAGTCAAAATGCAAATTAGCCTAGTCTGCCTTGGTATATAGGCATGACAATAGTGAGATATGAACATAGTCATTATCCTTCTAGGGTATGATCGCAACCATCACTGAAAACATATCATCTGAGATATGGCCTCAACCGTTCTCCTGTCAGGTTATGATCATAGTCATCCTCCAAATCTTTGATTGTGGATGTTGGGATATATCCTCAACTTGCACCCCCGCATACTCAACAATATGCGCTCTGAGTTTCCCACAGGAATTACTCATTTCACCATCTTGTAAGTACTGATGTTGAAGATGGATATATGGCTAAGGGAAACCTACATCATTAGGTTTCACTTGATTAATTACTACCAATTGGGTGTCTTTTAATGCATCAATCAAGTTACAACGTACAAATGCAAAACAAATTCTACAAAAATAAACGTAGGTTACAATGTAAGAATATATAAAATGTATGAGGTATAAACTTGTCACATCATCATATGATACCACTTCCATACAAGGCCATCATAATTATCACATCATCCTGGGATAGTCGCCCCTCATCACATCACCAGATAATATCACCTCACACTATGCACTAAGCCTCTACCAGGTCATAAGACCCACTCACATAGTCCATGCATAACATTGTTATCTCAACATGCCTTGGGCTCATAGTCATTACCATGTGTCATATAAGAGGTACCATAGCAATCACAAGCTATGATGTACATTTAACCTGTAGCATTAGGGTTACACTAGTAGGGGAGAGAAAATACTTTATTACATGCTACTCATTCAAGCAAGCTTAAGCAATTGCATCATACACCCGAATAAGGGTTAGGGTTTCCATAGATAGACAATTAGGGTTTTCATCACAACACTCAACATCAAACCCTAGGTACATCACTTCCCACATCCTTGTAACACATTAGGTTAGGCATTATTATTATGATCAACCAACCATTCCAAAAAGCACAATGTATTGACCAAACCACATAGTGACCACATGAACCAATATGTGTAGAGACCACAAGGCTCAACATGTGTAGAGACTACAAGGCTCAACATGTATAGAGATCACCCAATAAATAAAATAGAGATATCTACTTACCAAGCACAAAGATCACCAAGAACCACTACAAGGGAAATGATCAAGTCCTACATCACCAGATGTAAGAGAGGAAACAAACACCTTCTCCAAGATTAGCACCTCCACTTGCACCACCAAGATCAAGGACGAACACAAGCAAGAAGGGAGAAAGAAGAGAAAAAGGATTACTTGCATGTGAAAAAAGGGGTATATATACCCAAGGGTAGGAGATAGATGAAGGGTTATGAGGTGTTAAGATATAAGAGCCTCTCCTGACACATGTCCCTCAAAAGGTCGGCCATGCAAGCACTCTAGATATGCATGCAAAGAAGAGTGTTCAAACCAAGCTTGAGTAGAGACCTCTAGGCCACTCAATCCTCTTTCAGTTGAAGCAAAAGCTAAGGGTAGACATAGTAGCGACCGCTACTCCATGTCACCCAATCAACAGGTCGAAACACACATCAACATAAGCACCCTAGAGACCAATTTCAAGGACAAGGCTCTTAGGTCACTACAAACCAACCAAAGCAAGGTGTATAGGTTGAGTCACACTCAAGGGGAAAAAATGCATAGATCGCTACCAACGTCACACCAACATGGTCGACACTAACAACTCAAGCATCCATGCAAATCATGCAAACCCTAGCATCAACACCCATGATGCCACCTCATCATCCGAGGTCCAACAAGGTGCCCCTAAGTATCATTCTCTCTCATGATTCTAAGGCACAAGAGGCACATCCAACATGTGAAAAAATTCAAGATAAACTGTCAACATGGGTAAATTGCAACTTTGTCCAAAAGTAGCATACATATAGCATAACTAGCTCAAACATCAACCATATTGGACCAAACTGAAAACATAAATATGTCACATGTTATTATGGTGCATCTCATGATTAGATTAAGGTTTCATAATCTAATTAAGCAAGACAAGCAAGATCAAGCACTAAGCTAGGTCAGGGTTCTTACACACATGGTTGGGAGGTAACAACTATGTTTGCCTGAGGCCCATGTCTCAGGAGACTGGCCACCTTCATGAGTTCATTTGTCCCAATGGGAAAATGTGAGAGGCACCCCCTAGATGCATAAGGATGAGATCACTCCAAAAAGTACTTATACCCCTAGAAACCTCAAGGAAGTGGATAAGGATCATAATACATGAAGTGTAAATTTAAAAGATACAAGAAATCATGTAATAATGAAAGGAGTTGTATACAAACTCAAGAGTGAAAAAGGCACTTGACTTCAAGTAATATAAGAAGATGGTGAATTAAAGAGTATGGTTTAGAGTCATTTTGAGAATGATTCAACCTAAATTATGAATTTTTGGGATAATGTTTGTGTACACCATCTCATTATGAGTGAGAGAGATTGGGTACACAAATGTTATGCGTCAAATTTCCATATGAGGATGAATACCTTAAGTTGAACTGAATGACACGACCTAGGGTTGGAGGTGTTACCTCACCCTTATGAGGGGTAAATGAATAATAGGTTGGAAACCTAGGTGAAAAGTTATCACCAAGTGAAATTATAATCAAGATTAAATGTAAGCACTGAGAGATGATTTCATGTAAATATTAAGAATGTGGATATACCTTGAATTGAATTCAAGTACGATCCTAGTAAGAATGTGAGGAGTGCATATCCTTAAAAGAAGTTAAAGATATTTAAGTATGGTTGCCAACTGTAAAATTTGAAACTAAGTTGAATAATCTTTCACCTTGACCTTACCAGTTAGAATTTTGGGGTCAAAATTCCTTTCAAGGAGGGGTGAATGTTATATACTCAATTTTGGTGAATTATATAAATTGATTTTTAAATTACCCAATTGTATTTTTATTAATAGAATAATAATGTGTAACCACTTTGTGTCATGGGTGCAACCCATGAGTCCCACGAGACTATTTGTGTTGCAAATAAGTTGTTGGAGCACAAGACAAAGAAATAAGAGCTTTTATGCATAAATAAATAGCAATGACTTTATGAACTGTTGAAAAAATAGAAATAGGAAATAGTAGACAAGTTTCCAATAAAAAAATAAGATGTGTGATGTTTTGGATAATTAAAAGAGTAATTAGATAACCAAATTGCCAACACATATTTTGGGAAATCAATTAATATTATTTTGGTATATTGGAAAATTAAATAAAAAAAGAAGAGAATTCTAGAAATTAGGAGAGAGGATATTTTATGAGATAATGGTATTTTTAAAATAATGTTGGAAAAGAGCATGTTTTGGATATCTTTTATATCCCAATAAAACCCCACAATGTGAATATAGGTTGGATAAACATTAATGAATTCCTATAATTGATTAAAGATAATAATCTAGAATTAAAGGTACCTTTTATTTATGTGCATTCCTTAGTGACTTTGGTTGCCAAATCCAAGTCTTAATAAGTTTAGGGTAGTGACTTTTAGTGACTTTTGGTTTTATCAGAATAAAAGCGAAGAAGTTTTCATATAAAGAAAAGTAAGGGGAAGTAAGAGAAAATAAGGGGGATATATTTAATTACTTCCTAAACTAGATGCCTTGCCTTTCTCCTTTTGTGGGTAGGAAACCAATTATTGACCAAAGGAAATATCATTCTTAACGCTTAATGAATGGTGGTTATGTGTGCTTATAGAATGTCATAAGTGCCTTACCTTTTGACGTATTTCTTGTACGCTAAGAGAAAGAGAAGAGGAAAAGAAGCAAGAAAGGGGTTCCACTAGTAGTATATATATGTGGGTTCCGCATAATCATGACCATCATTTCTCCCCTTGCCAAGTGACTAAGAAAAGAGAAAACCATTGGTATGATGCCATCTATCTCTTCATTTCCACCATCTTCCTTGTAGACCTAAAGTTCATCTAATGCATGTATAAGAAACTAGAGGAGCCCTACCTTGATAGAGAAATTCAACCCTTAGTCGTTGCAAACCATGGAATCCTTGGAGGGGGTCCATATCTCCCAGCCTTTCTCACCGGCATGGGGGGATGTATGACAACCATGTCGACAACACTCATTATGCCTCCATCAACAATACCTAGCACATCACTTGGACACGGGGTGATAGACATGAGAGGAGGGTGTGTCGGTACCTCTATGTTGAAGACGTGCAAGTGTATGCCCCAACTCCTCCTGTATAGCCAGCCCTCGCCAGTGTAGTAGAAGTGACAGTGTTGCCTAGTTCTCATGTTGAGGACAAGAATCCCAGCTACTTAATTTCTTCAATAATGACACTAGTAGGATGTGGGCCATCTTTGATAAGGGAGGGTAGAACCCTAAGTGAGCGGCATCTCATTCTCCAAAGGAGGAGGGTGGGGTAGGTGTTGACAGAAATTCCGGTCGCCTCTGATGTGTGTATAGATATAGTAGAGTCAGAAGGGACTAAGATGGTGGAGCCAATAGGTGGGAAGGGTCCCCCATGGTGCCTGTTTTGGCTCCGCGCCCAGTGGCGTGCGGACGGCCTCAAGCACGTTCACAAGGATGAAGAAAAACTAATCTAGATAATCAGGTTGTAGGTGTAGGCCAAGATCCGCGAACCAGAGAAGAAAAAAGGTAACCAGAAAAAAGATATAACTCACCGATGTGGCATTATCTGATTGGCCCTTAAATGCATAATATTGTGAAATTTCTAGAAAATTATTAGTAGCTCTGATCATAGCAATCTATATATGAAACTTGATCATAAAAATGAGAGCAATCCAAATAAAATAGTTTTAGAGTCGCTTACAACTCAAAATGTAGTGAAAATATGGGTTAAAGTGGTGATTGAAGCATAAAACCCATAGTTTTGGATATTAACTTGTCGGATATGTTAAAAACCCTTCTTTTATGCTATTATCTAACCTTGTTGAATAATCTTATTTCGATGATGACCATGATAGTAAAGATGATAATTAGGGTTAACAAAGTGGAAATCCATACATGTGAATAAATAGGGTAATGAAACCAAGGTCATATCTTGTTATGTTGAAGTTAATATGAACTGTGTTCATAATATAGGGCTATGATAGATCACGGTTACACCTAATATGAATTAGGGTTCTTAATTCGTTAAATGGTAAACATGGGAATTAGGGTTTAGAGGCATAATTCAAATGATACTCATTAACAAGGAAACTCTAAAACCCTAAATTAGGACCTGAGTAGGGTTTTTATGAGATTAATGTGATTGTGACACTTTAGTATTTACATGCATGCATATATAATATGATTATTTGGATTCATCTTTTGTTGATTGAATTCCTTGAATGTAATTGAAGTGTATTCTGCATGAAAATCTACATGGCTCACCATCAAGGTACTTGGTTACCCTTATGACTACCCATATTAGTTTGTTGGTGTTTTCCAAGTATTTCTCAAATATTGAACAATGAAATTGTTGGATGTTTCTTTACGCTCAGTTCAATTATAATGTTCTTATGAGTATCACATAAAGAAAGATTAGGTGAAGAAAATGTCAGTTCTTATTTGCTAGTATTTGATCAAATATTTTTATGTACTTGTACACTTTTGCATGCACCCCATGTACAGAGTATATTTCAATATGTTGATCTGTGTTTTTGTTTTACATCATTTTAGGTACATTCCAGATAATATGATATCAAGATATGATGGACAGATGAAATTTCTTGATATTTTAAAGTTAACTTGTAAGGAGGATTAGATAGATACTTCTTCTCATGTAGTTCTCATATGTATAAATCTAATGATAGAAAGTTATGTAAGTTCTAGAGGAACAACTTGTAAATAATATTTGAATTAATGGAAATTATTTGCTATTGACTATTATTTGTTTAAAATATGGATCCTTGGGAAAAGTTAAGTTAATGGATCTCATCTTTTTTGCCTTCCTTAATTAGGGATTTATGAAAGGTAAGGTTGTTACAATATCCTAGGGACCCATATGTTAACCATGGTTGGTCCAATTGGGCTCGTATTGGGTTCTAGGTGTCAAGGGGCCCATACCCGGGTCTTCCAAAGGTTCCATAGGATTTAATATTTTGTTAGTTGCTAAATTATGCTTTAACCATTATAATATATCCATTGAAGACACGTCTGTATATTTTTCTCAACCTTTTATTATGTACTTATATTGAGGACGTGTTCTAATTGAAAAGCTTTGATTCATCATTCAATTCACTCAAAGTGATACTATTGATCTAATATTACTTTGATTGAATTAAAGTGAATCTTAATGCATCATTATTAAATTCATAATCACCAAATCTAAATTACTAGTTTTGAGGATCCTACAATACATGTTAACTAACTTTCAATGTTTTGGGATCCTATAGAATTCATCTTAGCTAGGCTTTGCTTGACATCCTTCCTCCAAATATAAATAAAGTGATAGTCCTTGTTCGATCTATCAACTTTAAGTAATATGTAGACATAATACATGTGTCTACATATTATACAAAATGATTCAAACATGTGTGGTCCCCTCCTCAAATTATCCCCATTATAGGTTGACCATGAAGGCAAGGGCCCCTAGACATATATTTCTAAGGATCTAAATTTCAATAAACAATAATACACAATTGATAATTGCAAATTAAGACATCATTTACATGAGATAATTTAAATCTCCTCAAAGGAAGTTGAAATATTTTGAATTTGGAAAAGACCAAAGTTTATGAAAACAAAATTCCGACTATCTATGTCCCCCTTAATTTCTCCTTGAGCATTATTCTTTGCCATTCTTGTAAGGTGACCCATGGCTTCAAGTTAGCATTCTTAACCTAAAATTACAACAAAAAAATACGGATAGCACATAATTTTCCTAAGTATGTGGGTGCAACCAAAATTTGTGCATGTAATTGAACAGCATTCATAGAAAATAATAATAAATGTTTGTAATTTAACAAAATTCACATATCTCATCATATTTCAACCCATAATGAATCTCATCTCACATGGTGAACCAATAGTTGTTCCATCGACAGACTTTAAAGTGTATGTCCACTGATTGGGGTCGTGATGTGTACCACATTATTAGACTCCTTCACCCCACTTCATATTGGTTTTTGGAAACCATCTTGGTGATTACTCTACATGTATCTCAAAAGTGGGTTTCTCCTCAAAGCACCCTCATGAGATATTGATTATTGAGTTCTATTATTTTGCATCAATGATATCCATAGGGCCTTATAATTTGCAAGAATTAAATGCATATGATCATATATATATGATCAACATTTGAGAAAACTTCAAAAATTCCAAAAGCATGATCACAATGATTATTCACAACTAACACCATACTAGATTCAAGGTTAATATGTGTCCAAATCAGCTCAAGCAGTATGACCAATAAAGATTTAATCTGAAAATCAATATTCAACATGAAGGAATTAACAACTTTTGAGAAGTCCTTATGTTAGGGTTTTGAGGTATGATTTAGGGTTTTGATTATCAATTAGGGTATTTTTCCATGGATTCTCATGTTAGAGTTAAAAACCCCAAATCGTCATGTTGAAACTTAAATCAGTTTACTAATATCTTTATTTTTCATATTAAGGGAAACTTATGTAGTGGGGATATCAATATTTGTTCACATGATCAGTCCTAAATGGATTTTTACTTGATTTCAATATCATATATAAAGTTCATTTCATATAGATTCATCAAGGTAACCAAAGTTAGGGTCAAGCTTATAATGATCCTATTCATGCATACTAATATAAAATTAGGGTTTCAATATAGTCTTTGATGTTTGTATTTAGAGTCATTGAAGCATGGTCATCATAATTAGCTTATTTATCACACTCTAATCATAAGAAGATGTATATTTAAGAAAAATACTAAAAAAATCAAAATTAGCCTATGTAACCATTTTTATTGATTTCCTCATGTTTTTTAATCAATTTAGAATACTTATATGTCATACTTGGATATCCCTAGCATTTTATAGGATTTTTATAAGATAGGATTATTTAGTTAGAATTTAAGCAATTGGGTTGGTTGTTACCTTTGTATCTCAGACCATCATATGGCCTTCAGTGGGTGGCCCAGGAGGCCATAATAGATGTAGTGGGCACTTCCCACAACCGGCTTGAGACTGGACCATGCCTGGTCTATCCCTTCCCCAGCCCTGTTTGTTCAAGGATGAAACAACCGTGAGAGGGTTGGCTAGCTAGGACAATTTTTGTCTCCTTTTTTATTTAGAAAAGCAAGGATCTCCTACACCTATGCTCTTTTTCCAAAATAGAGAATCACCATCTAAGGGTGCTCTAATGAGACATTGAGCCCAATTTTTTCTACAACACTCGAATCTGTCATGGATATCACAATCACAGATGCACAAGGAAGATCCATGACTACTCCCTACGATGTGGCTCCTTGTGGGCGTAACCACTAGTTAGAGAAACATGGAGACATGGTGAAAAATACCTCATCCTCATTTGGGGTCCTTCCCCAAACTTGATTGCACCCCCAAAATAAGGTGAAAAACACCTCATCCTCATCTCCAAACCTCAACTTATTTTATATAGACATGGAGTTTGTTAACCTCTTGAGTAAGATCCCTCCCCCAACTGCAACTTTTGATGGCCTTATAGAGGTTTGCCACCACTTTCTTATCATTAACTCACCCATTCAAATCTACATTCCCATCCCTATCTCTCTGAACACAATCATATGAGTTATGATGGATATGAGAATGCACAAGTCTAGGCATTCTCCTTTGTACTTCATCATTGCATGTAATGTAGGGGCTAACAATTATTGATATTATATTAAGTCTAAATCTTTTATTTCCTCTGAGCTTTAATCATGACTGACAAGTCTATGGGTTCATTTTCACTTTATTTCGTTATATGGATTAAGGTAGGAGATGGTGGGAAATCTATTGGATCTCCATCCAATGGTTGTAGCATATCTTTACCCATTAAACAATGGCATTCAAATATTTACCAAGGGACAACTTTTAGATTGAATTGTGATAAATCAATTAATGTTAATAAACTTTATCAGATTTTTCCTCCATTTTAATGAAGGGCATTATACTTCAGTAATTCCTCTAGGCCACTAGGATGATTTGATTGAATTGAACTTTTAGAGTATAAGATCCCTATTGTATTTATCAGACTATGATAAAAAAAGATGTGCTTTAATTAGGAAACTAGCATTCACATAGCTTGATCTTCAAGTTACATTCACATAAATTGATAAATGGGATAAGTATACATCCAAAAAACTTCAAACTTAGTCAACATTCTTGTGCGACATTCTTAATGCAATAGCCAGGCTAATTGAATTGTTTTTACCAAAATTTAACTCAAGGTATCACTTAATTTAAAAATGATATAATGTCATTGTACTTTAATTCCTTGGATTGTTACAACAGAGCACTACAAGCAAGGATGCAACAACTTTATTTATTTTAGATTATTTTTAATGATCTTTTTTCATTTATAACTTTTACAAAAAAAAAATTACAAGTCCTCAGAAAACATCGTACAATGACAACTAGATTCCTCCATGAAAGTATTGTATACAATAGTAAATTACTTAATCTTAGGAGTAAATAAATTAGGTCCAGTGAAAATCATCTTCATTTCATACATTGCAAAGAAGTTAAAACTCCATGCTCCTCTAGGTAGAAGGTATGAGTTGCAATACCTAATACCATCTATCTCTCTTTATAATTTCTTAAACATATCCAAAGTGTCCAATCAGTGAGTTGTCTTTTACATGTCAAATGTGGTCCTTAATGTTGGCCTTTTGTGAATGCATTCATACTCAGCTTCAGCTTCCTTCATGTATTTCATGTTAATTTCAAGTTCAAATTGTTGAACAAATTCTTACAATTTCGTTCTTCCTTTGAAATATCTTTTAAAAATATATTTTTCAATTCACTCCTCTTTGTTGTAGACATTCAATCCCAAATAATGTTGTCACAAAAAATGGTACCCACATTTGATGGATAGAGTACATGCGGAGAACCCATCTATTTTTTTACAGGTTGTATACATGTATCGATTAAGACCATGCATATTCAAAATTGATAGTGGTGGTTGAGCCATATATAGATGATTCTATAGCTTTGCAAGCTCCATAAAGTCACAAAACTTGTGGTAGCTTCATCATCATATGCCGAAAGCACAAGCTAGGCTTGTTATTAGGAAAAACTTATGCAATGTTATTGATAATAGATTTTACTTGGTCAGTAATGATACCGTTTGGTTGTGCACTTCACATGCATGACAACTAGGTCTTAAATAACATACAAATTTTGTATTGTCTCTTTGGATAGAGGTCCACACCCCTGAAAAATTGGGTGCTAGTGTTAATTGATGAAACAAAAGGTTTGAATGGCATCCTTTATTGGTTGGTGGGTTAGGTGCTATCCAAACACATGACATCTATAAAGTATTTTTAGGCAGATTATGCTCTTGGATTGACCAGAATAATACTTTTCAACATGCTAACATCGTCTAGATCCATGATATTGATGAAGTTCGGGTTCGAACTGTACATCATGGTAAAATACTCTTTCATCATTGCGGCATCACCCATCTCAAGGTTTAGTCTTCTTATTTGGTTTAGAAGATCACATGCATCCTTCTTCAAAAATTTAGACTAAATATAACACTAGTAATAGCAAGTGCAACACTTAACTATGATATCGATATGCCAACCGCATCATTATTAATCAATTTTTTTTGTTTACACCAGTGACACACTCTTCATGGAGGATAAGAATGTTCATTGTCTAGCATAGTATGGTTATGCTCCTTGAGAAATTTGTCTGTCATAAAAGATCCATATCATTGAGATGAACATCTAGGTGATCCAGATAGTTATCCCCATCCCTACATCTCTTAAATGATGAATTATTAAAGCTTACCTTATTTTAAATATGTCGCCCTCTCCTCTAACTTTGACACCTCATTTTACTATATTGTGCCTACTAACGCCTCGTCAATACCGTTCAGCATGTCGGTTTGTAATCTCGCATGTGGTTTTGTGTTTCCGGTGCCTAATTTAGTCATTAGGCGCCTCATTTCTCTGACTTGTGCTAACTAGCATTTGGTACTTATTTCAGACATTCATCGCCTCCTTTAGTCATATAGTGACCTCGTTTTTTCTGAATTGTGCCTACTAGCGTCTGATACCTATTCTAAACATCCAACACCTTAGTTTTTATAGTTTTTCTCACATTTCTTATGCTTGTCTTTAACACTATAGCACATGCATCAAATTTTTTAACATCGTTCTATATCAATACACCACATTTGTTCCTCCTTTAGAACTATTGCATATGCATCGAATTTTTGAACATTGATCTATAGTATTACATGACACCATCACTAAGGTAATGTTAACCTTAGACATGTGGAACTTTTGAACCATTTTTTCACATGTTCTTGTTCATCCACAACTTCATTTTCATCCTCAAGTTCTTCTTGTGCATCGTTAACTTTTTCTTAGTAGTGCCTTGTTCATCTTGTTCATTTCCATGAGGTGGGTCAAACCCATATTCATGATCTTCATCTTGATGGTTCTCATCTTCTGAGTAAGTTTCCTCGTAATTACTACCATGGGCAACATCTAAATCTATTGAAAAGAGAAGATAGACAAGAAAACCAGAGGATCAATTAGATGAGGCGTTAAGAGAGAAGATAGAACAAAGAAAATTAACCATGAAAGATGTAAAAAACTTATTGTTATACACTTCCATCTTAGCACGAGAGTTAATAAACATCAATCTGAAGTAGCTTTTAATGCTCTCCTCCAATATTGTGCAGCAACACAGCCACAAAATGAATGCTTAAACTAACCGAAGGTATTCTTCCACCAGAAATTCAATAATGGGTATCTTAAAGAATTTTTCCTTACAAGCAGCACGTGCAAAGGAGTTGAGAGGTATTTTCCTCACATTTTCCTTCTCTCACTCCTCTCAACTATTTCTCCGCTAAAAACATTATCTCATATATAATGCCCAAAATGATGTGCGGCGGCGGCTTGGGGGAGGGGCTTGGGCAGCCGGTGAGCATCAGCCCGCTCCCCCCAGGCTTTCCTCGCCCGACGGTGAAGTTGGATCGTGGGCTAGGTGGTGTTTTTCGCTCATCTCCTCCTCCGTAACTGCCCCGACGACTCCACGCTCCAGAGGAGGGGTCCCTCAGTTGGTGGTGCTTCCGGCAGTGGTCTGTGGGGCGTCTTCTCCAAGCCTCGCCAAGGTGGTCATGGTTTCACCTTGGCTCCTCCCAGCGACCAAGTCGACCTCCTAGGGGCTCCGACGACTCCTTTCCCGACCCAACTGCCTCGGGTCTTTTCCCCGGTTATTCCTGTTGCGTTCTGTTTGTGTCTTTTTTTCTCATTTGTCTCTAATTTGGTCTTTGGTTAGGGCAGGTTCTTCTGCCACTCAGTCGTCGGTTTCTTCAGCATTTATCTCCTGTTGTTTGCAGGTTGTGTTATCCTCTCCTTAAGTGAGAGTTTCGAGTCCCTAGCTGTGCTAGGTCTTCTTCTGAATTGGTGCAATTTTCGTTGTTTTTGTCTTATGGATATGCAGGCGGTGGAAACCTCTAGTGGTATTCTCTCTCGGTGGCAGACTACACCCCTTCATTGTAGGCTCAGGTTGAAGGAATCTCGTTTGAAAAGTTGTTTGAATCAGCTCCTTAGTTTAGGGATCAATGCAGAAGTGTTTTATTCTCATTCCAATATGAGTGTGGGGGGTGTGTTGTTTCTGTACTGGATTGTTGTATGCTCTTTTAAAGGTCTTTCTCCTGGTTGTAGATGTTGAATGGCATATGAGTAATGATATTGCTCCAATTTGTTCAAAAAAAATAACCCAATAGTAACCCTAGGGCATAGTAGAAAGCAACTTATGTGCATGTACAAATAGGATTGTAAATAGATATTCTCGCAGTCTACACATTCGATCTGCACTTGACTCAGCATTTTTTTGAGAACACCCAAAAACTTTAGAACTCGGATTGGATTTTGGATATCGAATTTCACATCCAAAAATTACGGTTGTAAAATTTTTGAATCTGGAAATTTTAGATCGGATATATATATATATATATATATATATATATATATATATATATATATATATATATATATATATATATGTATGTATATTAAATATACAATTTTTATATATTTAAATATAAAAATATAAAATTTGTCATACAATATTAATTTTTTCTATGTATAATACATTTATTGAGATTAAATGTATATTTTTTATTTGGATCAAATATTTATATGGATTCGGATTTATATGTTGTTAGATTCATTCACATGTCTATGTACAATCACCACCACTTGGAACCTCAAATCCCTCAAAACCGCATGTCAGCATGGCCCGCCACGCGGAAACCCGTCTCATGGTGTGTGTAACACCCGCATGACGCTAACTGTTTTCCATATCTTTTTATGCAATTCCTTGGGAGCCGAATCACGCTTTCTCACAAACACACGATTGAAATTATGGCTTGACTTGACCGTGATTGCAAAGTAAACGTTTTATACTTTACTATTTTCAGGATTTGAACACAGTCCTAACTATTTTGGAAACCAGACTACAGCTTGTAATTGCATGTGATTTATCTTGTTTGGAAACGGTCCTTCATTCCTATTGGCTGGTTTTCGATCTCCAGCCGCAACCGGCCACCAACCATGGAAGCCAGATCAAACTGCCGCCACCTTACCTATAATTTGACCGCCAGCTGATTTCACAACACTACACCAGGCTGACTTCATGCATATATATAGGTCAAGCAACCTTTTGCATTTCATGCATCCATACTCAACAAGGCAACAACTTACAACGGCCATAATAATAACATGGCCGTTGCCGACATAGAATCCCCAGCCAATTGCCGTCCCCTTCTGGCCCCAGACGTCTCCCATCCGGCCGCATCGTCCTCTACGGCCCCAGTATTACCTCGCCATCCCTCACCAGCAGCCCTCGCCGCCCTTCGCCAGGCCGTGATCGAGAGTACCTTCAAGAGCACCGCCAACCTCGCGAAGCTCTTGCCCACCGGCACCGTTCTCACATTCCAGCTGCTCTCCCCCGCCTTCAGCAACCACGGCCGCTGCGACGCCCTTGGGCGGGACACCACAGGCGCACTTATCGCTCTCTGCGCGGTCACGTGCGTCATCCACAGCTTCACCGACAGTTTCACCGCCGACGACGGCACCGTCCGGTACGGCGTCGCGACGTTCCGCGGCATGTGGGTCTTGGATTGGGCAGGTTCCTCGAGGGAACTCCTCCCGCCGGAGAAGGCCGGGGAATACAGGGTTCGGTTCATTGATTTCGTCCACGCGCTTGCATCCGTGCTGGTGTTTGCGGCCGTCGTGCTGTTTGATCAGGATGTCGTGTCATGCTTCTGGCCCCTCCCCTCCGACCACGCCAGGGAGATGCTCGCGGTGTTGCCTGTAGGGATTGGTGTCATTTGTAGTTTGTTGTTCATAATATTTCCCACTACGCGGCATGGGATCGGGTTTCCAATTACTCCTCATTAAATTGTACACAATTTTGTTCTTCGATCTTAAACAAGCACTGGTGACTCTGTTTTGTTAAAATGCTTTTACTATTTACGGAATGCAACAGTAAAGTTCTTGATCAAAGCCTGACACACACCCCAAGACCTTCTAAATGGCAGGTTGTTAAAAATCGCGTTTCTCACAGTAACTAACCGTTCAAACATCATGACAAGTAACAAATCCGTATTTAACAGAAATTTCCAAAAATAAGCTAGCAGAATTTTGTTGTATAGTCTGATTTATTAGTGAAAAATGTAACTCCGAGCGATCATTGGCAACAAACTTTTCAACTGGTAAGCATAGTTCATCAGGGAAGTGGGAAACTGAAGATATTACTCAGCAGGTATTATAAAGGCGTATTTTAGATCAAGGGTATGTGTAGATTTGGAGAAAGGAAAATCAATTTTTATGTGACAACAACCTAAAACTTCCATAGAACTAAGGAGTTTCTTGGTATGACCTCTGCTAAGAGCTTCGTTTTCATAGCTATTGATCTTACCAAAATACCAAGGAAAGAGACCGTTCAAGTGATCATACAATTGACAAAGAAGTTCCTAAGAATGAAGAACACTATTTGACAATTGCACTTTTTGTTGGTTTCACCATAAAGTAGTTCATCTATTATGTTCAAAAAGGGTTTATGTTGCATGTTGATGCAAAAAGGGGAGGTATTAGTATAATCTTCAAGGTGACTAAGGAAACATGAAAAAATCAATCACGTCCATGATTTGGAACCAAGTTCGGTTGTAATTTCTCTAAGGGAGTAGTTACATTACTTTGGAAAAAATAAGTTCAAATCTTTAATAATTTGACCATGTCCAAGGTTAGTGAGTATTCCTAGGGTATTGAAACCCTAATTTTAGTTTAGTCATTTATGTTTCCATTTATATATGGTTGTTGCTTTCAACGCATTTTTTCTATTTAGTGTACAACACAAATTTATGGATTGGTGAAATACATTATTGATCTATTACATTATATATTAATATGAGAATAGTACAGTTTTAGTGGCTGAAGTTTACATACATATTTGCATGCATGAATAATACATGTTTATTATAGAAGGATAAACCGATAAAAACCCTAATATTGACATTATTTCAAAAATGATTAGAAATCAGTATTAATATCTGAAATAAGCTATATGCATCTAATTACAAGTAGAATGAACGTTGTCTTTGGTTGCAACCAATCTAGATGCTTGGAACCAGAATTATGGATATTTTGACCTTAACCGAGATAATTAGTTAGTCAGCCAATGGAGAGGTTGATTGACATTTTCTCACACATCAATGGGTCAGGATGATACTAACCACTAGCTAGTCATTTCAACATGTTGAAGTGCCCTTCTAAAAGATTGACAGACTTATTGGTCAAGTTAATTCCATGTGGCTCGATTGATGTAGGGGAGTTAGGTTAACACCAACCATAGGTAGGTCAATGTGGAACAAATCCATTCAATAGTAGATGGACCCAAGTCTGAGTCAACATTGACTTATATGAGACAATGCGACAAGTCAGAACAGACTTTCAAAAGGTTTGCTAGCTTATCAGGACCGACCTGTGGCCAATGCAAATAAGTGTTGCTGACTAATGAATATCTATCCATCATAGTTTCGATTGTGTTTCATGACTAGTTTTGCATTCTCTTATTGTGTTTCACTTATATTTTCACTTGTTTAGATTTTATCTATTTCAACTTTTTATTTGGAATTTTGGCTTCTTATTCTATATATAGGTTAGTGAATCTAAAGAAGAGAAATTATGGGCTCTCCAAAATTGATCATGCATGGATCCCCATTCCTAAATTCATCATTTCTCACTTCCTAAATTCAACTATTAAAGTGGATCAATTGATATAATAGTAGAAGGGAGAAATTTAGCATTCAAAGTACGTTCATTGAACGGCTAGTCTTACTAGTTTGCTAGCTAGTTGTCCACATGATTAGGGAAATATGCTAGCCAACTAGATGATCAATTAGGCTAGCTAGCTAGTTGGCTATTTCATTGCTCTAGCTGATTGAATACCTTGACTAGTCCACCAGTTAGATATGCTCAAGGACTTGGTCATCTTCATCGACACCCTAGTTGATCAGCTTGTCATGTTATCTAGGCAATTAGAAAAGTCACATAGTACAGTGACATCATTCTAGTTGAATGAAAAGTGTAGCCAGTCAATCAATTAGAGGTAACACCCCAATTTGCACACATACACCTGAGTGTAATCATCAATTTCTGACTCGTAATATTATTGGGGGTGTCACATACATTGAATATTATGAATAAGAGATAATTGAAAGCTAACCATCACAGGAACATATTTGATTTCTCATCCTCATAATTTACATGAAAAAGAAACTATTAAATAATATTTTATTTAGTCTTTTATATTCTCTTGTTATTTTATATTCTCTATAGACCTATATGTAATTGTTTCTTTTATAAATATATGGGGTACACACATTGTGCACCTCGACCCTTTTAGGAAACCATGTCTAGATGGTACCAGAGCAGGGATCCTAATTCCCCCCTGCACCCCCCTCCCTCTTCTCTCCCCGTCAGTGTCGGCCGCTCACCATCAGCCGCTGCCCACCCACCTACCGCTGCCCGCCACTACCCTCCCTGCCTTGTGCGGCTAGCTACCATTGTGGTATGTTGTTGGCCACCCCTGCTCCAGTGAGCTCCCTGCTATCCACCGTCAATCTGCTGCTAGTTGTCAATCTGGAGCCTTGAGTTTTTGGAGGCTTCCCATCCTTTTTTCCCATGTCGGCCCTTGAGCCGTCGGGTTCCCTACTGCACTTCGGTGTAGTTTTCATATAACCGGTCTATCTAGTCTATCTTCTCTATCGGATGCCACCTAAGATGAGGATCTAAGTGATCTATACTGCTCCTTTTCTCTATTGTGTTGGACTTGATTTTTTCTATCATGGCTTCCTCCCATGATGATCACCGTCATTAGGTTACTATTGTGAAACTAGATGGGCACAACTATCAACACCAGGTCTGCTCCATAGAGATCTATGCCAAATCCTAGGACAAGCATTCTCATTTGATATGTGATCTGCCTCCCACTCCAGCCTCTACTGCCGAGTCCAAGGATATCAAGGCTTATGATGATTGGGTTAAAGATGATTCTACTATGATGACATGGATCCTCAACAGTAGTGAAATCTAAATTAGTGTCACTTTATTTCACCTCCCACTTCTAATGAGATGTGGGATCAACTGACCAGTACCTATTCTCACAGCAAAAATCTAAAGGTGTTCGACTTGAATAAGCAACTGACTCGCCGACAATTTTCTGGGCTAGACATTGCTAATTACTTTTCCTCTTTCAAAGGCATATGTGACTGCCCCATCTTATAGTACTGGTAATACAAAATGGGTGATTGACTCTTGGGCCTCTTCTCATATATCTTGAAATAGATCTCTTTTCTATAAATTAATCCCTATGTTGCACTAAATATGATGTTATGCTTGTTGATAGATCCAAATCTCCTATATCTGGCATTGGTGATATTTATACTTGTTTCCTTCTGAGATCTACTCTATATGTGACAAAACTTTCTTTGAATCGGTAGTCTGTCAGTAAAATTGTGTGTAGCTTAAACTGTAGTTTGACCTTTGTGCATGGTACTTGTATTTTTCAGGACCTTCGCACAAGGATGAAGATTGGTGGGGGCATGAAGGACCTGATGGACTCTACTATCTAGATGATTTGGAAAGAATCGGCACTACAGCTCTTGCTTCAGCATTATCTTCTTTTGTGTATGCATTACAGTGACACTATAGACTTGGGCATCCATCTGTTGATAAATTAAAAAATGTCATTTCTGGTGTAGTACTGCACAATTTCCAGTGCGAGTCATGTCAGTTAGGCAAACAGCCCAGAACTATCTTTCCAAAAAAATCTCAAATTGGTAGTAAAAACATTTTTGATATAGTTCATGCTAATGTATGGGGTCCTTGTCATGTTCCAAGTTTGTCAGGCAATAAATATTTTATTCTGTTCATTGATGATTTCTCCCGTGCTACTTGGTTGTTTTTTTATGAAAGATTGATCACGAGTTTTGTCTACTATTAAGTTCTTTTTTGCTAAAATTAAAACTCAATTTTCTATGCCTATTAGATTCTGTGCACTGATAATGCCTTGGAATTTGTTCAAAACCTATTGAATTATTTTATCGTTCTATTGGTACCATTCTTCGGACATCTTGTGCCTACACACCTCAATAGAATGGTATTGCTGAAAGGAAAAATAGGCATTTACTTGAAGTTACTAGAACTATAATGATGCACTCTAATGTTCCCAAACATTTTTGGCCGGAAGTTGTTCTCACAGCATGTTTTCTGATTAATCGCATGCCCTCATCTGTTATTGGGAACAAAATTCATGTCCAAGTCCTACAACCCCAATTCCTCTTTTTTCTATTCCTCAAGGATTTTTGGGTCAACTTGCTTTGTTCGGTTGCTTAGACTATCTCAGGACAAGTTGTCTCCTAGAGCTGAAAAATGTATTTTTCTGGGATATTCACGTACTCAGAAAGGATATCGTTGCTATATTCATATGACTAAGAAGTGGTTCACGACCAGTGATGTCATTTTCTTTGATGAAACTCCTTTCTACTCCACTAAAGGGAACACTTTGAGTTTAGATATTAGTTCAACACATGTTCTTGTTATCAGTGATTCACCTTCTAAGTTACAGCCTGTTGAGACTATGTATCCTCCTCTTTTTTTTACCAATGTAGGAATCGGTTGTCACAGTCTACTCCTACACAAGACCCCCCCAATAGAAAACCAATCTTCTCCTTCAGAATGTCTGACACCTGCTGAGGTAACTTCTAATCTGGATTTACCTATTGCTCTCGAGAAAGGCACTCGCTCATGTACCTCTCATAGTATTGCTAACTATGTTTCTACTACACAATTTAGTGTCCATGTTAGTAATTTTGTTTCTTGCATGTATGCTATTTCTATTTCCAAAAATATTCATGATGATTTACAAAGTATGGCATGGACACATGCCATGAATGAGGAGATGACTACACTTACTAAAAGAGGTACTTGGGATCTGGTGGATCCTCCATCTGATTGAAATCTAGTTGGATTTTGTTGGGTGTACACTATGAAGTATCATCCTGATGGGACTGTTGAATGCCTAAAGGCCTGCTTAGTGGCCAAAGGGTACACTCAAACCTATGGTATTGATTATTTTGAGACTTTTTCTCTTGTTTTTAGGCTAAATTTTATGTGGGTTCTTCTCTCTGTTACAATCAATCTGGATTGGCCCATTATATAGCTCAATGTTAATAATGTATTTCTCTATGGTGATCTCCAAGAGGAATTCTATATGGAGCAACCACTTGGGTTTGTTGCTCAGGGAGAGTCACACAAGGTTTGTCTCCTTAAAAAGACTATTTATGTATTCAAGTAGAGTCCACGTGTCTGGTTTGATAAACTAAGCAAGATTTAGTCTACGTATGGCTTCCTAAGGTCTCATGTTGATCACTCAAGAAGACTTCCTCTGGTATTGTTGTTCTGATTGTGTATGTCAATGATATTATTTTATCTGGAAGTGATCTTTCTAAAATCCATGCTACTAAGGCCTATTTATGCAAGCACTTTGTCACTACAGATTTGGGAAAGCTAAATTATTTTCTGGGAATTGAAGTCTCCAGGACCTCTAATGCTATTGTTTTGTCCCAAAGGAAGTATGTTTTAGATCTTCTGCAGGAGACAAGGATGTTTGGAGTTCGAGTTGTTGATACTCCCTTATACCCTAATGTAAATTGGGATGATGATGAATCTCCCTTGTATCATGACACTAAACACTATAGGAGACCGGTTGGAAAGTTAATTTATTTGACTATTACTAGAGTTGATATTTCTACTGTAGTTAGCCTTGTTAGCAGGTATCTTGACAAACCTAGACAGTGTCACTGGAAAGCATTGTGTCATATTATGAGGTATCTGAAGAAATCTCCAGGCAAAGGCCTTTTCTATAGGAAACATGGCCATTGCTCTCTTGAAGTCTGTTCTGATTCTGACTATGTTGGAAGTAAGATTGACAGAAAATCCACTTCTAGCTACTGTAGATTTGTTGGTGGAAATATTGTCACATGGAGGAGCAAAAAGCAGAATTTTGTTGCTAGATCTAGTGCTAAGGCCGAGTACCGGGCTATGTCTCACACAACTTGTGAACTTTTGTGGGTACATTCCGTCCTAAAAGACCTTGGCTAGGGTCTTCTGTTCCTATTCCCATGCATTGTGATAATAAAGAAGTTATCTTTATTGCCAATAATCATGTTTATCATGAGGGGAATAAGCACATAGAAGGTGATTGCCACTTCATCAGAGAAGCCATCCTGACTGGTTGTATCTGCACTCCTTTTACTCGTTCAAAACATCAAGTTGTTGATATCTTCACAAAGTTGCTGGCCAAGAAACATTTCAGCTCTCTTGTGGACAAGTTGGGCATGATTGATATCTATGCTCCAACTTGAGGGGGAGTATTAAATAATGTTTTATTTAGTCTTTTATATTCACTTATTATTTTCCTATTCTCTGTGGACCTATATGTAATTTTTTCTTTTATAAATATATCAGGTACACACATTGTGCACCCCAACCCTTCCGGGAAACCATGTCTAGAGAAACTTAATAAAACTTATCGCTTGTTTCAAAGACCTAAACATAAACAACTATATCTTAAAACATAAAAAGAAACTAAGGTGGGTAATGGCACCTCCACTAAGACACTCCAATTCTTTCACCAAATCCTCATTTTCCTTAATATAATATCTTTGGTGATAACCAATGTATTAAAAAATGGGAAGTGGGAGGCATGCGGACGGGACCTTGTAGCCGCTCAAGCGGAAGGCAGGCACTTAAGCGGGTGATTTTTGAAAAAGTGGATGCTTAAACTCTTATATATTTATATACAAAATTACATATATGTGTATATAAAAAATATATTTCTAAGGAAATCAGTAATACTAACTAGTAGTATCAATTACTAATGAACGAAATCTGCAAGAATATCAGTAAAATCAGTAAAACCATTAGAAGTAAAATAGAGTAATATGATATTTACTTGGATATATTACAGCAGTACCCTATTATATACAGCTTACATACAAAGTTTGCATTCTGAAGTAGGACTAGGTATATCATAGAACATTTAATGTATACAAGCTTCATATATTATACTCAATACTACTTGGATTATATAATTAATTAACATTACATGTTTACATCAGCATTTTTTCAAAAAGTGGGAAAAAAGTGGGAAAAAAGCGGGTGAAGCGGGAAAAAATGGGCATTTGAATGAAGCGGGAAAAAAGCGGGCGCCTAAGGGCAATATTAGGCGGATGGCCTTTGCAGCCCGCTCAAGCGGCCAGGCGACCGCTTTTTAATTCACTGGTCATAACTCTTCTCCTTCTCCTCACCTGGAGACATCTAGTCTCCGGTCATGCAAAGCAACATAAAACTTGCTTAAGTGGCACTGAGTAGTTGTAGTATAAAAATAACTTATAAATGAAAAGGATGCATATACCTTGAAACATAATTACTTAACATGATTACCTGAGAACTTGATTAACTTGACATGATTTCTTAATAAACTAGATTTTTACTTGAGTTGATATAGTCACTCTCATGAATGCACCATAGTACTCATACATCCAGTTAAGGCCGATTAAGGCTCACATAAGACTAGTTAAGGCTCAATTAATTCTCCCACAAAGCTCATAAGGTCGATTAAGGCTCACTTAAACATGATTGAGAGGACTATAGCAACATAACATGATTTTTGAATTCATTAAACATGATGATCCTGATTTCATGATACATTGACATGGCAGTAATACATAATGCTCAACTTGAAAATATAAACATTAGAATAGTAGAAAACCTAAATCCCTGACATGAGCATAATTTCCAAGTGCATGTATGGAATGTTAATGTATTCATACTTTAAAAGAGATATTATGAATAAATATGTGAATAATATAAAATGATGAACCCTCATTTAGTGCTCAGTGTGCATGACCACTCACCTGAAACTAAGGAGGTGTACTAATAGTAGATCAAGTCCTGATCAGGCCTAATATCCTATATATAATATAATCATGAGTTAATTACACTTTTAATAACATATCGTTCTTAACTGAAAGTGGGGGTTTGGTTTTGGACTCAAGGTCTGAATATTAGTCAGGGAATTTTTTGTCTCAAGATCTTTCAAATGAGTACCTACACTTGATTTTCTAATATCCAAATAAAAAGATATGGATTATTCAAGATCTAACCAATCACATAGTGAGGTAAAATAGTTTAAATCTTTTTTGGAAACATAAACACTAGTACATAACCGGCATTTAGCGTTGGTTATTTAAGGCCTTTAGTGTCAGTTTTAATGCGACACCTATGTGGGCGCAGCTAAAAGGCCAACCGTTAGGCGTCGGTTCTCAAACCGACGCCACAACCCTTCGCGCGCCACCGAAAATGCGCCAGCAGAGGGGTATAGGCGTCGGTTATTAGCTTTGAAACCGACTCCATAAACCTTTGTGCCACAGAAAGGGTGCCATCTGGGGCATTATCAGCGTCGGTTTATTAGTGATAACTGACGCCATATTACCCGCTGCCATGGTTGTGCGGTCCAGCACGGCCGTGGTGTCTGGCCCGTTGCCACGACCGTGTTGGCCAGCACGGCCGTGGTGTCTGGCCCGTTGCTACGACCGTGTTGGCCAGCACGGTCGTGGTGTCTGGCCTCATTAAGAAAATCGACGTCGGTTACTAGTAGGAAAACCGACGCCAGAACCATCAGTGTCGGTTTATTATTGATAACTGATGCTACATCACATGCATTAGGCATCGGTTATCATTATTTATCCGACACTGTAATCATTTGTCATTGATTTTAAACAAATAACCGATGCCTATTTCATATTTTTTTTGTCACTCTACAGACCTGCTGTGCCTGGTCGCAGGATGAGAAACCTACAGTTCAGTTATGAACTGTAGGTTTTACGACATCCATTGATATCCGCCAACAACAAGCCACAAACTTGCAAAATTAACAACATTAATTTTCACACATTTAGCAACCTACAGTTTCATTCGATTTTCACACATGTAGAAACATTCATGTAGAAATCTGCAGTTCCATTCATTTTCACATTCACACATGTAGAAACATTCATATAGCAGCCAGCAGTTTCATTCATATTCACATTCACACATGTAGAAACATTCAGACATGTAGAAACATTCACACATATTATAATTCAGAAATTCATTTACAAAATATCATTCTTTAGTCATTATTCGCTATCAACATCTCAATTATATGTTAAAACCCCCACTACTTGTATGGTTGTTGCACATTCTTCTCTTACATCATTTAATTCTTCTATCATATAGGGAGTATGTACATATGGTAAGGCCTTTCATGTAGTGTAGTCAGTTTTAAACACCTGCAAAGAGAATGATGTATATATATAATTAATAATATATAAATAAGATTGATATATTTCATATTATCTAATGAGACTATATATAATACCTCAGGGATGGTATTGATGTCCACTGCGGCATATTTGATAAGCATGTGTATAAATTGCATCACATAGTATGCACATGCCCATCCGTTGTCTTGTGTAGCACATTATAAATTGAAACATACAAAATATTAAAAAATACAACTAATTAAACTCTGTTCACATAAATAATATATACATTGCAGTCCGGAACTTACTTCCACATTCTTCCAAATTATTGGCTGGTTCTTTTTCCTGGGGACCTTTCCTCCAGCCTTTTTGAACTCATATAAACCCCTACATGTTAATGTAACACAGTACATTGCATAATTAAATAGTAATGTAATAACATATGTTAACGGATATGAAAATGAAATATTTCTCACTGAAATAATGCCATTTTCATTTTGTCTCCATATTTTGAATTCAATTTAGTCCCCTTAGGATATAGATAATAGACAGTGAACGTCTCAGGGATAATAACCAGTAACTCCCAATGCATACCACTAGAGGTTAAAAAGTTAAAATTAATAAATCAAAATCCACAATAAAAATGTAATTTTCTTAAGTCCAAATTATAAGCAAAGTAAACTTACTCCACATTGAATGGAGCTATTATCACCGTCTTCTTATTTTGAGAAAAATTTGTAAAAGCATCATAGTAGTATTGTTGAACTGATGGAGGGTCTTTAGCTACTAGACTAATCAAAGATGGAATCAAAAATCCTACATGTTCGAATGAAAAATCTGCACATATCTTGTCTAAGTAGCTGCAAAACATGTATTACGTATCCATTAATAAATAAGAAACCAGATCACCAGATCCTACACAAGGTATATGGATGTATAAAGAAGATCTCACCTTATCCATAGCTCTATCACAGATGTATTTAGCCAATCATATCGAAACAACTCCAAAATATCTTGTATAAATAGTTTGGTTTTGTATGATTGACCTACAGCATCCGCATCTATAGAAACAGTTATAGGGCAATTTATATCATGTTCCCCTAATCATATTTCCATACCCCTAATGGGATAGGTAGGTCCTGTGGAACCCAACTTGGTAATGTAGGAGGTGGAGGTGGAGGCCTAGATGCTCTGGGTGTCTTCTTTTTAACCTGTATATATATAATTTCAGATCAATTGACATCATATATACACACTAAAAATTTAACATAATGTGAATTTACCATACAGTTTCAGTATAGAGGACATCTACTTTTGGCCACAATATCACTCCGCCTTCTGCCTCACCAAGTATTTCACAATCTGGGTGGGCATATAGTAATGGAAGATCCATCCAATTGGGGAATATATGTACCGGGCTCACACGAACCCAACCAGCTGGTAATGGAGACCCATGAAATATTTCCCCTGGTAGGGATGGGTAAGTCGACGCCTCTCAACAACAAATTCTTTACTTTTTAGAAGACATGGCTTCAACCCCTACATATTTTTGTGTGAAGAATGTTATATACATATATACATATCATCTTGAAAACATATCATCTTGAAAAGACTAGTTACTATGTCATAAAAATACTTACAGTGGATGTGCCAGGTGGTGGGTCTACAGGATTACTCCCAACCTCTGCAGTAGGAGTAGAGCGGGATGTCATAGCTACCGTCTGCTGGGTGGCAGTCAGATATGCCTTCCACTTGCTCATTGCTTCTTTGAGTTTCCTATCAACTAACTTATCTACCTATACATGGATAAAAGAAACATTAGCTTCTGATTATTGAATTCTCTTTTACAGTAACATTATAAAGAAAGAATAGGTTACTTCTTCTTGTGGAAGTCCTACTTTTGGGACATGTTTGCACTGGGATGGCCCAAAGAACGCTTTGATGCCCACACCAGCGTCTGTATCCCTAACACGTCCAGGATGCTTTGGGTTACCCAGAGCAACTGTCAATTCATCCCTTATACCCTCAGGGATGAACTTGCCTTGTTTCCTCAGCTCGTGCAGCTCCTGCTAATCACCAAAACAAAAATTTGTAATTAAGTAAACACCCCAAATAATCAATATTTGAACGATTGCTCTAAGAGTTGTATTTTACCATTTTTGCAGCCGCCTCAGCAGTTGCGAGCTTCCTTATTTCTCCCTTCTTATTTTGCCTCCCAGCTATCCAGACATCATGGTGAGGTAGAGGTGTGCTACCTATAGTAGAGGGATCCTGAGTAGCAGCAGACTGAGTAGTAGACTCAGCCTGTAGTCTTTGGTGAATGTTTGCATACCCCTTTGGACCCATTGTGTGGTCATGCACATTTAGTGCATGCCTTGCTTTTTGCGCCTCACTGAGGGCCTAGTTAGTATGCACATTAATGATTTGGTTAGTAACACTAAATGTTAATATTGAATAGGTGAATACAACGTATATTAATTAAATTGGGAGTGACACCTAATACCTTGAATTCATCAGTTTGTCTTGAAGCAACAAGCGCGTCCCATTCTTCTTGGTCCAGGAAGTTCCACTGTTCAGTGGTTGTCTTCTTCCTCTTGTCACCTTCTTTTATGTATTCTCAGGTGAGATTTGTCATATAGTTCCTTAAGACTCTCCCACAGCTTTGCATCATGCACTTACGATGCAGCTTTTCATCCAATTCAAATATACTCTTCAAAATAGAATTGTTATTAACTAGTATCCAAAAAATTAGTAATCTACAAAATAGAATTGCAAATTAATAATAACTCACGCATAAATCCTTCCATATTACGTCTTTCTTCCCCTTAGGAACTTTATGCCAAGAATCTATCTTACAACCGCAATGGCTACGAGTAACATTCCCAAGATATGAAACAAACGAATTGTGATTCACTCCAATTGCATTTCCTGCATTATCAAAATCCACAACAAGTTTGGGTCCATTGCCCCTTTGCGCTATTAACTTCTTCATCATAGTGATGCCCCTTCTCTTATCAACTTTTTGGTGCTACTCATCAAGTGCCTCAAGTGCTTCAGAGGGTACATGTGCATCATCAACCTAAAATTTGACAAAATAAACACACTTACAGGATATAACTATAAATGGACATGTAGATATAAATATATGATATATTTTTAAAACTTACATTGTGAGGTGGCGCATTGATGTCCTCACCCTCACAGTAATCATCAGCACGGTCATCAGGAGAATGCTCATCCATCTGAAAATTCACATTCACATTGTAAAGTTCACATTGTAAAGTAATTCACATTGTAAAGCTCACATTGTAAAGTTCACATTCACATTGTAAAGTAATTCACATTGTAAAGTTTACATTATAAAGTTCACATTCACATTGTAAAGTAATTCACATTGTAAAGTTCACATTCAGAAAAATAAAATATATAAAAAAATATAAATATGCCTCTAATATTGCAAATTTTTATCAATTAACAATCCTTCATTGTGATCTCTGCGCACATACACGTCATCATTAGCTTCAATATTTGCTGGTGTTGGCAACCCAACTGAGAATAGAATGGAGTCATCATACTTATCATAGTACTCTTCTTCATCTATAGGATCTTCAATGAACTGTCTATTACCATGAAGAACAACTGACCATTTATCATTTGCAGGATCATCGATATAAAATACTTGTTTCGCCTGTGATGCCAAAATGAAAGGTTCACCCTTCTCGCCAATCTTTTCAAAGTTCACTAAAGTGAAACCCAATTCATCCACTATAACTCCTTTGCTGTTATCAACCCAATTACATTTGAAGAGTGGAATTCCGAAATCTATGTAGTCAAACTCCCATATGTCTTCAATGACACCGTAATATGACATTTTAGCTTCACGTGGACTCTTATCCTTTACACTTGCAAAAAACATAGTCGACGCTTGAAGGGTGACCCCACTGTTTTGGACAACACTCTTATCATCTTGGTGCTTTGTGTAATATGTGAATCCATTAATGTCATACCCTTCATAAGACATAACATTCAATTTTGGTTTAAAGGTGAGGCATTTGATAGTTTCAGTAATATCATCTCGTGTTTGAGATAGTTGATGTAAGACTTTATCTTCAAACCACTTAATAAATGTCTTATTATGCTCTCTAGCAAGCCACGTTGTATTGGCTCGAGGACATTGTCTCTTGATGAAATTGGTATGTTCCTCGATATAAACACTCACTCTGTCCATGTTGTGTAAAATATACAAGTGACCTTGTTCCAACTGCTCACGACTGATTACTTTCACCCATGAACCCAAAATTCCTTTGCCAAATTGCTCCTCAATATTCTTGTCATTACCAGGAGTGTCATTCCCACTGAGAAAGTCATTGCAAAAATCCATAACCTCTCTCGCCACATAACCCTCAATAATACTCCCTTCAGGCCGATAACGGTTTCGAACATCACTTTTAAAAACGCTCATGTATCGTTCAAAGGGATACATCCAATGCAAGAAAACTGGTCCCAACATTTTCACTTCCCTAGTCAAGTGGACAACAAGATGTACCATGATATCAAAGAACGACAGAGGAAAATAAATCTCAAGCTGACATAGGGTAACAACCACTTCTCTTTGCAAATTATCGAGAGTATCAGGTTCAATAACTTTGTTGCACAGACTGTTGAAAAAGAAACAAAGTCTGGTGATTGCAAACCTTACATGCTTCGGCAATATAGATCGAATTGCCACAGGCAACATTTGTTGCATTAGAGTGTGACAATCCTGAGATTTAATACCTATCAAATTCAGATCTTTCATTGATACCAATCTATGGATGTTGGATGAGTAACCTTGTGTCACATTAACATTTACCAAACATTCACAAA
The DNA here is from genome assembly GCA_963693085.1 of Alisma plantago-aquatica. Lineage (NCBI taxonomy): Eukaryota > Viridiplantae > Streptophyta > Magnoliopsida > Alismatales > Alismataceae > Alisma > Alisma plantago-aquatica. The sequence goes on along the minus strand of OY856412.1, from coordinate 1,131,694,507 downwards.
AAGCTTTCTTCTTCTTTCTAGACAATGTGTAACAAGCGGGAGCGGGAGGTAAGTATGTTCTCCGATTTCTCATTTCACATAATTCTGTTAATTCTGACCTTATTCCCATTTCACGTAGGTCCAGTCTGGATTTTATCCCATCTTTAGTCTTACCTGGTATATTCAACAAAGTACCAATGACACTATCACAGACATTTTTCTCAACATGCATGACATTGATACAATGTCTGACTGTCAAAGAACTCCAATAAGGAAGATACTGAAATATTGACTTCTTCTTGAATAAAGATTTGTCACTCCGTGTGGCCATAGTACATTGTGATATCTTACCAAATTCATTGACAAAGTCTTTTACTCTTTCATAAACAACCTCCCCTGGTTTAGGTTTAGGTGCACTTTGTTCCTTATTCAATCCATTGAATGCTTTGCGCTTCCTACGATATGGATGGAATTTTGTAAGAAACCTTTGATGACTGAGATATACAGTCTTACCACCATGTTTTAGTCTTGTTGAATCAGTGTTCTCTTCACATATAGGACACGCTTTAGCTCCTTTGACACTATATCCAGACAAATTCCCATATGCTGGAAAGTCATTAATAGTGCAAAACAACATAGCATGCAAATGAAATGTCTCTCTTCGTAAAGCATCATAGGTCATCACACCTTCACCCCAGAGTTTCTTTAAGTCATCAATCAGAGGTTCAAGATAAACATCGATATCATTTCCAGGTTGTTTAGGGCCTAATATCAACAACGACAACATTATGTACTTATTTTTCATACACAGCCAAGGAGGAAGATTGTATATAACAAGCATGACTGGCCTAGTGCTATGTTGGCTGCTCAATGTCTCATATGGATTCATCCCATCTATACAAAGCCCAAGTCTTAGATTCCTGACTTCTTCACCAAATTCAGGGTACAATAGATCAATCTTCTTCCACTGTGGGGAATCAGACACATGTCGTAGGATCTCATCATTATTTTTCTTAACATATGCATGCCACCTCAAATTCTTCATATCTATCGGATTGGCAAACAAGCATTGAAAATGTGATATTATAGGTATATACCACATCACTTTGGTAGGAGAACCAGTTTTGGACTCCCCCGAAGTCGTCAATTTATACCATGATGCACCACATTTTGGACAATCTTTCAAATCCACATAGTCCTTTTGAAGTAATACACAATCATTCGGACATGCGTGTATTTTCTTGGCATCCATTTCCATTGGGCACAACAATTTCTTTACCTAGTATGTTGAGATTGGCAGCTCGTTTCCTTCAGGAAGCATTTCTTTCAACAAAGACAAAAATGACATGAAGCTTTTGTCGCTCCATCTATTGTTAGCTTTCAGCTTATACAATCTCAACGTAGCGCTAAGGTTTGTAAACTTAGTACAACCTATGTATAATGATATCACAGCATCATGCACAATGTTTCTAAAAATAGGAGGTGGATCGGTGTGCTCTACCCCACAACTATCCAGCATCGCATCAATGATGTCTACTGGAACTGGTTCATTCACATCTACGTCATTGGAGGCAATTTCTTCTTCCACACAAGCACTTCTATCGACATCCACTGGTTTTGGGTTTGAAATCTCTCCATGCCAGTACATATGTACTTAGAGAACAATGGGGAAATGTTGCCGAAATTTTCTTGAAAACCAAATACACATTATACACGTACATCCTAAGTGAGATTAGGTGTTCAAGAACAGTCCCAAACCGGGGACTATCCAAGATTTACTCCTAATAAATAAATCTTAGATGGGTTTCTAGGCCAACAAATACATGTGTTGTCATTCTTATATATAATAAATGTGTACCACCTATCCCATTCTTGAACACCTAATCTCACTAGTAAGTGCATAATGTGTATTGGGGTTTCAAGAAAATTTCGGCAATATTTCCCCGCTGTTCTCCAAGTACAGATGTACTTAGAGAACAAATGGGGAAATGCTACCGGAATTTTCTTGAAAACTAAATACACATTATACACTTACATCCTAAGTGAGATTAGGTGTTCAAGAATAGTCCCAAACCAGGGACTATCCAAGATTTACTCCTAATGAGTCAATCTTGGACGGGTTTCTAGGCCAACAAATACATGTGCTGTCATTCTATAACATTGATTTCAACATTTTGAGTGTCCATTCATGTTCATCATCAAGATAAAGATTACACATAAATTAGTATGACCTAGGGATGGAGAGATTCATAATTGATTTCAAAATTTCAAACTAGCTCATGTATTATCATCAATCTACATCATACAATAGGGATTCATGTAGATGTTAGGGTGACACATCACTACAAAATTAGAGATTTAACATTAGGGTTTTAATATCTTACATAGATTGATCACAAGATTTCAGCAATATAGTTAATTCAAGATTATGGTGAAATGTGCATTAGGGTTTTAATATCTTAATTCAACATGCATCAAAATTTATATAATTAGGTCAAACATTAGTATTCAATTGCAAATGTATCCTGCTCCCTCCTTACCAAATGGCTAAAAGCAAGACCACGACTGTGTGGGCTGGCCACGGCCGTGGTTGTGTTGGCCTACCACGGCTGTGCTGGCCAGTACGACCATGGTCTGCCAACATAGCCACGGTCGTGACCATCCCACACAGTCGTGGCCTTGCTGTAATCCATTTGGTAAGAAGAGGGAGTAGGCAGAAGAAGAGGCGGAGGAAAAAGAAGGGCAGAAGCCTACCTGGGTAGGAAAGTAGCAGCTTGGAGAGTAGGGGCAGGTGTCGGAGCAACGCGGGAACCACGGCGGGCAGGAGAAGGAGCAGGAGCATGAGCAGGCTCATGCGGCCGGTGAGGAGCTCTAGAGAGAAGGAGCAGGAGCAGGAGTAGGCTCAGACGGCGGTCGGCCTGGAGCGCAGCGGCCGGAGGACCAGCAAACGGCGGCGGTGGAGGCGAGCGGCGGCACAGGAGCGGTGAGCAGAGGAATCGTCACCGGAGCTTAAACCCTCAATCGAGATGAATGAAACAGATAAAGGGGAAGAGTCGGGCTCGCGCGGGTGCTATTAAGTTAACATTAGGTGTCGGTTATTAAAAAAAATGGACACATAAAACTAAAGGTGTCAGTTCTACAAACAAACCGACACCTATTCTCAATGATAGTCATTGGTTTTTACTAGAAAAAAACCGATTCCTATCTACATATGCCAATTAAAAAAATTGTTCTCGATTAATGACCATAGTCATCGGTTTATTTCAAAAACCGACGCTCAAAGGGTGTGAAAAATTTCCCGGGAACAAGGCGGGAAAACCCATAAACGTCGGTCATTATAGTAAAACCGACGACCAAAATGTGCCCAATTTCTGTCTCGCGAATAACCTTTCGTCGTCGGTTTAATAGTTAATAACCGACGCCATATGTTAAATTTTGGAGGTAATTTTTTTCACTGGAAATTTTGGATTTGGCAGTTAATTTTAGGCATCGGTTTATTATTAGGGAACCGACACTGAATAAAATTGATACCCGTGTCTATTCGCCCTTCACAGATAGATGTCGGGTTTTTTTTACACCGACGCTTTAGGTTTTAGGTGTCGGTGTATTTATACAACCGATGCCTTTAGTGACGTTATAAGCCATTTTTGTAGTAGTGAAAATTGATGGGAAACCTGTCTGAAATGACTACAGTCCCCTTCAAGTATTAACCTAAGCTAGGTTGTGTCACAAGGCATAAGAGTAAAACATATATGTGACATATGTCAACTATATTAAGACCAAAAATGTGAAAAATGTCGATGAACACCATAGTGGCGTGACACATGTGCACCATGTTGAGGGACATGGAAGTCATTTCTCATCTTGGCTTCTTCCCCATAAATCCATGTCGTGACCAGTAACATGCCAACTTCAAGCTCTAGTCAAAGCACAAAAATGAGAAACTCCCAACCATGAAGAAGATCACCATTGGGTTTTTCATGACTTTTCTAACTCGAGTACCTAAAGAACTAAACTTCGGGTTCCCTAAATATTCACCTACGAATTGGGAACTGAGTCAACTAGAAACCAAGATTAAAACTCCAAATCTAGGGGAACTACAACTGAAAACATTTCCAACGTATTATGAGGCCTTCTCGATCTCAGAGTGCCCAAGCATGGTTGGTGAGGTGGCCTGAGGCCTGAGAGAGGCAAGTCACCATGTCCATAATAGGGAAGAAGCTCAAAGCTTGAAAATGGCATTACATAGGTGATTCAAGTGAAATAAGTATGGGATCATTTTTGTGCAATCCTAACGAGGCTGAGGGATTGGTTTTTTAGGCCTGACATTGTCTATGGTGGCTCATGTGTGATCCAACTCTACTCAAAGGTAAATCGCTCAAGATACAAAATAATGATATAGTGGTAGCTTGAGATGGAGGACTATGTGGTCATCTTTTCAGTAGCCTAATGAACCTAAGGTAGTGATTATCTTGGTCTAAATGTGGCCAATATGGTTGGCTAAAGGAGAGGTCCATAGGCATTAAGTTGGGTTTGTGGATACATCATTGGGAGGGAATTCATTGGTAGTGGGTGTGAGGGAAATATAGAATGGTGTATGAGGATGCTTACCTGACAGTTGAATAGACTGAGAAGGCCAGTGTTGCTTGTTGGATCAAATTGGCTCTAGAGGGGGTGAATAGAGCTACAAAAATACTTGCATTAAAAATGTAAGGCCTTCAAGTTACAACTATGTATGGGATTATAAGTATTGAATTTGTAGTGCAACTAAACATACATATCAAGGATGAGCGAGATTGAACAAACACAAGAATACAATCTATTTAGAGTGGTTCTAATATCCAAACTAGGAGAAAATCAGTCCACTACATAGAGAGGTCAAGCCCAAGGATTTTGCAACCAATGTATACTTATACTCCATTATAAAACATACAAGATGACCTTCCTTTTCTGGGACAAGGATACCCATCCTTCCCTTTGAAGACAAGGGATCCAATAACCAACCAAGGTCTTACCTATCCTAAGATTCTAGAGTCTTCTACCTCTACAAGGTCTTACCCACTCTTGCAAGCAGTTGGACACCTTCACCAAGGAGATCCCCTTCTTGCTTCAAGTCTTTTTCCTTGAAGGGTTTACTCACTCTACTCCCAGATCTTCAACCTTGATCTTCTCCTTCACCTGGGAGAAGCTTTTGTACCTTCTTCTACATGTTGAAGAAGCTTGCACCTTCTCCTTCACTTAAAGAAGCTTTCACCAACTTGATCTTGAAAAAAGGGGTTGGGGAAAGGGAAGCTTTGAGAGCTTTAAAAGTATACAATGAAATAGCCCTCTCACACATATCCTATCTCACACATATGAACATTTTAATTTGCAAACAAGAGAGTTAAAGGGGCTCAAGTGGACTAGATGCACTCAACTATAGGTAGGAGCTTGAATAGCATGAAGGAGAAACCTTGGAATGAACTCCAAGATCATATTTATAATTGGGGGTGTCTAATAGAGGGTAGAAGCACTAAGGAATGTGTTTTAGCCATTAGGGGTGTTGCAACGGATATCATTTTGAGTTTTGCAACACGCCAATGGTTAGAATCACTTTTTCTCTACTTTCCATATAGTGCATTCGGCTGAGTTTTAATAAGGTTAACTCAATTGATTGCACTATGTGGAAAAGCTAATTTAAAGCATCGATCAAGTTTATCTTGGATGAAACTCAGCCAAACACTTAAATTGGTTTTTTTAGTGCAAGGATTGTTCAAGTTCTATGAATGGTAAACTCGATCAAACCTTAATTTCCTCAAAATCTATCAAGGGGATCTGTCGAGTTTGTCACAGGTAAAACTCGACCGAAAAAACTCCCTGTAACAAATTTTGAAAATTGTCATTAGAGTGATTTAACGTTTGAATTTAGGGCTCCTAGTTTTTTCTCATCTTAGTTAAAAATCATTACATTAATACAAATGATTAAAAAAATTATCCTAATGGTTTTAGGATGTTTTCAAAAAAAGTGCATTTGCATTGCTTTTGACTTGAACTTGATCAAGCTAGGGCTTGATGGAAATGATCTTTTTCATGTACCTAATGCCTGAAATCAATCTCAAATAGACATATTAGATACATATGAATGGAATGGCTAAGTCATTACCAAAATATGGATAATGTATAACTCTTAGATAAAAATTCTCCCACTTTTTAACAATGACAAGCCATTCCTTAACATATGAAAAAGGATATGAAAATTGAAACTTTTACCTTGAGAAGGATGTGAAAGTTAAACCTTTACCTATGAATTGCAAGGGGAGACATGAATGACCAATGTTAATTGATCCCCCTCAATTCATGCTTACTTTTACCTACATGGTTAGTCCCTCCACAAATAACCATAGCACACATATATGCTACATGGTCCTTTAGCAAGTCACATGATATTTCAGATAATTGATAAGAAAAGGATCACACATGCATTTCAATATGGATGAGCTCATATCTCCCATGTGGTACATGCAGTGCATGATGAGCTCTCATATTCTTCTCACCCTTTTTCAATGCAAAAAGGAAGGGGGTAGAAGATCTATAAATCATGAGTCTTCTCCACAAGAACAAACTACACAAGCAAACACACATAGCACACACCAAACCAATATAAAATAGAGAGAAATAAGCAATCTAGAGTCATGATAAAAATATAGGATAACATACTAATAACTCATAAGATATAACCAACCAAAGAGTTAAGGTACATAAGATTAAGATTACAACATCAAACATGTTTTCTCAGAATAAAATCTACAAACCAACAAATAATGACGAGATGATAAAATAGTATGCCTCAGATATATTGCCCAAATGTATAATACATGATAGTTTACAAAACGATATATATATATATGAGGACTCTAAAAGACTACAAAACTATACATCTACGACATCTACTACATCAACTATGTCCTCACCATCGTCATCCTTGGGCTGATAGTCCCCGTCGTCATATCATGGTGCAGTAGTGGTAGCAGTGGTAGCCTCACCATCATCACCATCAGAAGATCCATCATCACCAGCTTTAGAGCCATCAACATCATCAATATCACCAACTTCTTCCTCAGCATCTTGGTCACGTATCTCCTCATCGGTAGGAGGTCTAAAAGCACAAGTACCAGGCCATCTGGCATTCTGATCATCCCAGGACATGCCACATGCATGTAATGCATTTTCTTGTGGAAAGGTGGGAATGGACACTCCATCATACCCAGTAAGTAGAGGGGTAGCAGAGCCAATAGGAAGATCCAGAAGAGGAAGAGCACCAGGGGCAGGGGCAGGTCCACCATCAGTAGTAGTAGTAGTAGGGGTGCAGAGGAAGCAGCAAGAGGTGGAGGGTCATGGTAGAACTAAATGTATGCATAGGAGGCATAGTTAGCTCTTGGGTCAGCCTGGTAGGGTGGGTAGGGTTGGCTGTAAGATAGGTTCATGTGAGACATGACCTAGAAGAGATCATGGTGGAGGTTCTCTTGAACTTGAAGTTTATGCACCTTTTGATGTATCATGTATCCCATGAGGGCTTCATTTGATACAGAAAATGAGGCACGGTCAGGTCGGGGTGGTGGTGGTGGTGGTGGAGGGGCCGGGGTGGAGGTAGAGGCACATGGTGTGGTGGAATAAGAGGTAGGTAGAAAGGTCTTATTTATGGTTGTCTCACTAATGCAAACCCCTTTGTGACTTAGCTTATATCTAAGGTCATGGATGAGGGATTTTTTATTATGGTGAGTAAACACACCATAGATCGTATTAGGATATGGGAGATGGGTGCAGGTGGTATTCTTACTAGAGTCAAAATAGGTCATATGATGGAGAATGTAATGAGCCCACTTAACTATAATATCATTCAAGAGACAATACATGATCACTGACGTGTTCTCTACAATCTCCATTTGATTCCTCTTGGGATGGATATTACAATTGACCACTAAGGCAATCAATACTGTCTTGATATAAAGGGAAGAGGAGGGTAGGGTTGACTCCTTCCTATATGGGACATCTAGTTTCTTCAGGATCTTATGGATGTTAGGAAGGGTAAATGGGAGATCAAAGCTCTTGTAGAAATCTTCAGGGTCCAAAAGGTCATGGTAAGAAGGATAAGAAGTCAACCAAGATGCAATGGCATTAGTACTAGAGAGATAGGTATCCAAATAATCCTCAGAGCTGGTTATCTTGGTACTGACAATCATTGAAGTCAAAATGACTTGGGTATCAGGTGGTGGGACAAGGGAGGTGTATTTCCATGTTAAATTTGTGTAGAATTTATGGGCAACTGATGTGCTTGAATGGAATTTGAGAAGCATGGACGTTCTACACATGAAGACCTTAAATGGTGTGCTTTGAACACCCTATATACCTCTTTAATCACCTCACTCGTTGCAAAACTAGGTTCAAACAAGGCTCAATAAGGAAAGGGAATCCTAGAAAGGAGTTCCTTACACCTATTCATGGCTTGAGTTGAGATGAATGGGTTCCATTGAAGGAAACATGCCTTGGATCAGTTGTTGTAGAGGTTTCTCTAGCAGGGGATCAAGATCTCTTCCTACAGTTAGAGGTCATGTGGTTGGATAGAGAAGAAGGAAACACACAAGGCGGGTCGCCTAACCACCTAGGTAGTGGGTTGGAGAGGCAAGGAGGGTTGATCTAGGGTTTGGAAGGGTGTAGGAGTGGAAGGTCCAGCCTAAGGTATGAGGACAAGCATTAGAGAAGGTGTTTCAGTTGGCTTTTCTCTATTTGAGAGGGAGAAAAGTCGGTCGATACCCTTTATAAATTTGGGCCAGTATCATTGTCGATCGAGTTTTAAGATTAGAAAAGTCAAGCAATCGTGATTTTCAATTTTGTCCTCAGCCAAGGATCAGTCAAGTTGTAGCACTTCAAACTCGATCCATTAGCATATTGTACCAAAACATAGAAATTTTAATTCTAAGCCTCTACATTGCTATAAATATTTATTTTTCTACCCTATCATGTACCTTAAACATATTGATGCATGTTTCACTCATCATTGGTTATTATTTTGTGATAAAACATCTATTTGTAAAAAATTAGCCAAAAATAAATGAAACAATGCATGAAAACATGTTAAGTATAGCACTTAGAAAGCATGAGGTGAGCAAGACATATAGGTATGTGAACATCTAGCTAGATTGCATGTCAATGTCATTAATAGCAGTTATTAGCAGTTCTAATCTAATAAAAGTAAATTGTTCTGCGATAGGGAGCACCGCCTAGGTCTTCTGCTCTACAGTTGGCGATTCCGGAGGCGATGCTGCCCGGGGGGAGCGACGGTGTTCGGGCCTTCCAGGGGTCGATGTCTTCCTCCCCTTGGTACCTCCGACAGCCTGCTTCCTTCCCTCTCTCCTCCCTTCCCTTCCTGATCTCACCTGTGATTCCCAGCGGGATCCTGGAGTAGAGAGAAGACTGTGGTGAAGGCAGCTTTGCTGTGTGCGGCGCCAAAAGAGAGACAGTGGAGGTTTGGGGCTTCGTCTCTAATCGTCCTCCCTTCCCCTCTTTTGATCTGCGGGTGGTCCATCTCCAACGTGAAAAGGGGCAGAGTTGAAGGCAGGGCACAGACAGGTGGATCTCGTTGAGGTTTGGAATCTAGTTAAAAGAGGCGGCATCAGTCTTCGACTATCCATTCGGTTCAAGAGTGACCGGTGGAGGGAGTTATCCCCAACCTGATTAGCTTAGCCTTCGGGTGGTTCCCCTACTTCTGGCGGCGCCCCCCTTATGCCCTCTCTTCCTTCTCTCGTTATCTGGTGGATGGCAACCATAGACCTTTACAGGTGCTCACGCAGAGGTGATTTGTCTGGATTTACAGAAGCGACCTTGGAGAGAGTTTGCTAGCTGATTTCTGTCTAGGTCGTCTTCAAGGTGGTTTTTGGTGCTTGCCTGCATGGCAGTTGGGTTCTTACGTGCTAGCCCCTCCTTCCGGCAGTCCAGAGGAGGAATTAATTGCCAAGCGGCTTTGGGCTCGAGTAATCTTCCCCAGTGCTGTGTGATGGAACACCTTCAAGGTGTTCGATGAGGTGCCTCCGTGCAAATAGGGACTCCTCCGTTGTCGGATCTAGGGTGTCCTGACACAGTAGAGGGACTCCTTCATCTTCACGTTGGTGCTTTGCTGCTGGATTGGGTGACTGAGGTGATTGACGCTTCCTGGCGCAAGCTTGTTTCCCCCTACTGTTGTTAGATGGTACACCCCCCTTGGCGTTCGTTGTAATGCCTCCGTGCAAACAGGGGCATCTCATCCTGTGTTTGGCTTCGGGACACTAGATGGATGTTAGACCGCAAACTGGAGTCCGCCGGGGAGTTGAAGATGATGTTGCTGCTTGATCTCAGGCCCACGCATCACAATATGTGGGTGTGTTAAAATCTAGTGATGAAAGGTATGTGGTCTGCAACATTGGATTCTTCTATTCTTTGGGTCTCCAGTGATCTGGTTTCTGGCTAGAAAGCAGGATGTGCTCATGCTTCTATGCACGAGCTTGGACTTCGTCTAAGTTCTGGTTATCTGTCGATACCTAGGTTTGTTTTGTAGGTCTGTGTCCTTGGAGTTCTTGGTCTGATGGGGTGTAGGCTGCCTGCATCGCCTTTGTACTCATACTTTATGGGTGTTTTTTTATGCTATTGAGTGCTTGTCTATTCTAGGCTTCACTTCTTTAGGTTGAGTCTTTAGGGTTAAAGTCTTATGTACTATCTTAGGTCTTTCTATAGTATCTTACCTTTGATTGCCAGCTTGTTGGGATCAAGGGTTTAGTTTTTCTGTTTGGGGTACTGCGTGCCCATAGTTTTCAGGTTTCAGCTTTGCTGTATGGGGTACTTCGTGCCCAAAGTTTTTGGTATTATAGTAACACATTTTTTTACCGACCAAAAAAAAAAGTAAATTGTTCTCTATCTATAGGTTTAGTAAAAATGTCTGCAAGTTGATTCTCTATTTCCACATGTGTGATATAGATATCCCTCTTGGTAGTGTGATAACAAATAAAATGATGACATACCTCTACATGTTTATCTCTACTAATCAATATAGGATTACAAGACATATTAATTTCACTAATATTATCATAGTAGATAAGAGAAGCAACAAAATGAATGTTAAAGTCTTGGAGCATTTGCTTAATTCATAGGACTTGGGCACAAAAACTTCCAGTTGCAATGTATTCAGTCACGGTAGTTAAAAGATCCATTATTCTTTATTTCTTAGAGAACCAAGAAATTAAGCATGGTCCAAGGAAAAAGCAAGTGCCACTTGTGCACTTTCTATAAATCAAACAACCTGCATAATCAGCATCACTATAGGCAGTAAGAGTAGAGTCCCTTGACTTGGGATACCATAGACCAAAATTTCGAGTTTTGGCTAGATACCTCAAAATCCTCTTAACTGCTATGAGATGTGATTTTTTTGGAATTGATTGAAAGTGAGCATGCAATCCAACACTAAACATTATATCAGGTCTAGAGGTAGTTAAATAAAGTAAACTTCCAATCATACCTCTATGGAGCTTCTCATCTACTTTCTTTCCTTCTTTATATCTATCAAGTATGGCAGTGTTTGACATGGGGGTGTCCATTGGCTTGGTGTTCTCTATCCCATAGAGCTTAAATGGTTCGTTGGTGTACTTGCCTTGGTTGATGAAGTTACCTTCCTTGGTTTTCTTGATTTGGAAGTCGAGCAAGAAAGTAAGCTCCCCCATCATGCTCATCTCAAACTCACTCTGCATAAGAGAGCTAAACTCCTTACAAAGATCAGGATCAGTTCTACTAAAAATAATATCATCAACATAAATTTCAATCATCAAGAAATTGCTAAAAGTGTGTTTTATAAACAAGGTAGAATCGACTTTTCTCTTATTATACCCATTGTCTAGAAAAAAGTTTTTTAGTTTCCTAAACTAAGATCTAGGGGCTTGTTTGAGTCCATAGAGAGATTTTTGTAACAAATAAGCATGGTTAAGCAATTTATCATGTTCAAAGCTGGTGGGACATCGAGCTGCATTGACTTCCTCCTCAATTGTACCATTCAAAATTGCATAAGTTTCATCAAAATCAATACCTTCCTATTTGTTGTAACCTTGATCTACTAACCTTGATTCATTCCTTACCACATTTCCTCTTTCATCAAGCTTGTTACAGTAGACCCACTCAGTGCCAATGATATTTCTCTCACGTGGTCTTGGCACTAGGTTCCATACTTTGTCCTTTCCAAATTGTTCCAATTTTTCTTGTATGGATAGGATCCATTCATCATCCTTGAGAGCTTCTTTGACATTCTTTGGCTCAAGTTGAGAGATAAAGGCATTGTTGTCTTCTTCTTTATTGTAAGAAGCGCTCATGTTCACCCTTTTAAAGGGATTACCTATGATGAGATCTTTTGTATTATGCTTTGCAAACTGTAGAGTTGTATCCTTCTTTTCTTCTTCTTTCTCTTCTTCATCAACTAACACCTCTTTTCCTTTATCAACAATGTTGAGCTCTTTCAAGTGAGGGATCACATCATCTACAACATCATCATTAACAATATTCTTGGAAATAGTGGGGTTAGTCTCAACAAATTTAACATTGATAGATTCTTACACTTTACATAATTCAATGTTAAACACTCTATAAGCCTTGCTAGTAGTGTTATAGCCAAGAAATAAAGCCTTGTAATATTTTGGATCAAACTTGTCAAGGGAATCCTTGGTGTTCAAAACAAAACAAGGATAACCAAAAACATGAAAGAAATCAATGGAAGCTTTTATACCACGCTATAGCTCATAGGGGTTTTCTTAAAAAATGGATGAATAAAAATTTGATTTTGCACAAAACATGAAGTACTAACGGCTTCGGCGCAAAACTTCTTTAGAGTATCATATGCTAGAAGCATAATCCTAGCCATTTCCTATAGTGACATATTCTTTCTCTCTACAACCCCATTTTATTGAGGCATCCAAGGTGAAGAAAACTTATGTGCATACCCGGATTCCTCACAAAACCATTCAAATAGGTCATTTTTAAATTCTCCCCCATGGTCACCGCAGATAGAGACGATCTGGAAAGAAGCTTTGTTTTCAACTCATTTGCAAATTGTTAAGAAAACATCAAGAGTATCACTTTTTGAAACAAGAAATAAGGTCCAAGTATATCGGGAAAAGTCATCGGCAATCACAAGATAATACTTGCTACCACAAAGCGATTGCATACACATTGGTCCAAAAAGATCAATGTGAAGAAGTTCAAGAGATCTTTTGGCACTAAGAACTCCTTTGGAATTGGAGGAGGACTTGGGGTTCTTTCCTTGTGTGCAAGGTTGGCATTCCTCATCCTTTTCAAAATCTAATTTAGGAAGTCCCTTAACCAATTCATTTTTGTTTAACTTCTTCAATTGATGCATATTTACATGACCAAGCCTACGATGCCACAAAGAAATATCATTCAAATTTCCAACAAGATATCTACCAATAATAGGCTTAATAGAGTCAAGAACAAAATAATATAGAGATTACCATTTCTAGTTCCCTTATATATAACATTGTAGGAGGGGGAATCTAGAAGTAAGCATTCAAATGAGGTAAAAAGAAAAAGATAGCCATTATCACATAATTGACTTACACTAATTAAATTGTGATGTAGACCATCCACAAGAAGAACTTCTTGATGCATAGTAAATCACCTACATCACCCTCACCTACCACTTCACCTTTATTTTGGTCACCAAATGTCACTTATCCTCCTTTCTTCTTTGTGAATTGATTGAAGTGGCTAATTTCACCTATCATATGCTTTGAGAAACCACTATCAACAATCCATTTTCCTTTTACCTACTAGAAAGGAAGATATCAGTGCCCAATTCAACCCTTGGGATCTGATTTTATCTTGGGGACCCAATTCATCTTTGTGTTGGTCCCCTTCTCTCTATAAGGACAATAAGTAGAGTAATGGTCATCACTCTTACAATGCACATAAACCATAGGGTTCTTAGAGCCGGATGACTCTCCATGGAAGATATATAGGAGGTCCCTTACTCTTTTTCTTACCCTTTCCCTTGCTCTTGTTATGTGGAGTTCTCTCATATCCCAAATCACATTTACTACTATTTTTGGTAGAGTGATCTAGAACTTCATTGAGGGACTTTTTCCCTTTGATGAATTTCTACAAGAAAGCTCTTAGTTTGTGATTATCATCACTAAGAGTAATGACAGTGGAAGATAAGATAGCAAGATCATATCTTGCATGAATTAAGTAGGCCTCCAAACAAAGGGCTTTAGTAAGATAAGAATCTTTTTCTAAAGTAGGACTAGCAACATCATTACTTGGCAATAAAGGTCTAGAAGAAAGATCATTGATTTGAGCGAGCAATCTTGCATTTTCTATTCTAATCATAACAAGATCATCAAGATAAATCCTATTCTCATCCTTAATAGCATCACAAGCAAGTTTAAGATCATCATTTTTAGTTCTAAGTAAAACAAGCTCATCTACTCGAGCTTGATTTTCTACCTTAAGACTACTGATGTTCTTAAGGTAGATGTCATTCTCTACTTCAATTCCATTGTATTAGAGCTCAAGATCAAGAAATTGCCCTTGCAAGGAATCAATGCTATCAAGATGTAAGTTCTCATTTTGGTCAAGAATACTAATTTTAGCATACAAATCATCTATGATCTTCCCTAACCTATTCTTATATTTACATTCAGAATAAGAAGAGTGGTAGCATTTAGCATGTCAATTAGAGTTTTCTTAGATAAATTATGTAAGCTTACCTCACTTACCTCACCAATGTCTTCCTTTGTAGAGGCCATGAATTCAATATGGCATTCTCCTTCATTGGAGGTTGCATCACTAGAAGAGGTGTACTCCCATGTAGCATGATTTGCATCTTTACTTCTTTTGTCGTTCTTGTCCTTCTTCTTGTACTTTCCATCCTTCTTGTGTCCTCCTTTTTCTTGAAGCTTCTCGTGTGGTAGGACTTCTTAGCCTTGGGGCACTCATTTTTGTAATGCCCTTTTGGTCCACATTCATATCACCTTAGAGTGGAGGAGGAGGAAGACTTTCCCTTGAAGTGCTTTCCCTTGGAGTAGTTTGCTTCATGGTCACTAAGGGCTTCATCTTGACTTGAATAAGGAAAGGTAGAGCGGCATGCTTGTTGTTGTTGAAGAAGGAGTGCTTCCATTTGAACTTTGAATGCACTATCTTTAATCTTCTTTGATTCCTTCTCCTCTTGCTTGTCATCTTCTTCTTGCTTGTCTAGTCTTGGCACATGGGCTTGAAGGTTGCCAATGAGTTATTCGGTGGCTATATCACCAAGGCTTCTAACTTCTTCAATGGAGGTCACCTTGGATTCCCATATCTTGGGGAGAGACGTTAAGATCTAGGATTTGATTGTCCCTTTATCCATGGTGTGGCCCAATTGAGCAAGTCCATTGATGATAGTTTTGAGGCTTGCGTACATCTCCCCCACTTTCTCCTTGCCCATCTTGAAGTTTTCAAGGAGACCCTTGAGCATGTAGATCTTGGACTCCATTACTTTCTTTGTACCTTCATAGGTGATAAATACTTGTCCCAAATTTCATGGGTTGTATCCCAAGATGAGATTTGGTTGAACTCAGAGGGGGTGAGGGTTGCATAGATGATATTCATTGCCTTTGCATTCATATGCTCCTTCTTGATTGCAGCTTCATCCCAAGTGGATATCTCCCCTCTGGATCCTAGTATAAAAGAAGCACCACCTTCCACATGTCGTAGTTCATTCCTTGAATGTAGAATTGCATCCATCATTTCCAATAGAGAAAATGTGTGTAGTCAAAGATTAGGGGTCTCATGGAGAAGCCTCTCTCTAGGTTGAGGGACCTAAGTAGGTTGTCACCCATCTTCTTGCCTTGTAGGAGATCTTGTCAGAAAAGACTATGGTGTTGATACCACTTGTTGGATTAAATGGGCTCTAGAGGAGGGTGAATAGAGCTAAATAACACTTCCACAAAAAATATTAGACCTTCAAGTTACAACTATGTATGGGATTTCAAGTATTGAATTTGTAATGACACGAAACATACATAGCAAGGATGAGAGAGATCAAACAAGCACAAGAACACAGGCTATCTAGAGTGGATCCAATCCTCAAACTAGGAGAAAGTCAGTCCACTACCTAGAGAGGTCAATCCCTAGGCTTTTGAAACCAATGTATACTTATACTCCATTATAAGATATAAAAGATGACCTTCCTTTTCCCGAACAAGGATGCCCAACCTTCCCTTTGAGGAAAAGGGAGCTAATAACCAACCAAGGTCTTACCTATTCAGAGAAGCTAGAGTCTTCGATCTCTATAAGGTCTTACCCACTTGTGCAAGTAGCTGGACACCTTCGCCAAGGAGATTCCCTTCTTGCAACAAGTCTTTTCCTTGAAGGATTTACCCACTCTGCTCCTGAATCTTCATCCTTGACTTTCTACTTCACCTTGGAGAAGCTTATGCAACTTCTTCTATAGCTTGAATAATCTTGCACCTTCTCCTTCACTTGGAGAAGCTTTCACCAACTTGATCATGAAGAAAGGGGTTGTGGAAAGGGAAGATTTGAGAGATTTACAAGTATACAATGAAGGAGCTTTCTCACACAGATCCTATCTCACTCATATGGATATTTTTATTTGCAAATAGGATAGGGGAAGGGGCTCTAGTGGACTGGATGTACTCAACTATAGCAGGAGCTTGAATAGAATGAAGGAGCAACCTTGAAATGAACTCTAAGATGTCCTATTTATAGTTGGGGTGTCCAATAGAGGGTAGGAGAACTAAGGAACATTTTCTAGCCGTTATGGGTGTTGCAACGGATATAATTTTGAGTTTTGCAACATGTAAATTATTAGAATCACTTTTTCTACACTTTCCATATAGTGCATCCGATCGAGTTTTAATAAAGTTAACTCAACCAATTGCACTATGCGGAAAAGATAATTTAAAGTATCTGTCGAGTTTATCCTAGATGAAACTCGACCAAACTCTTAAATTGGTTTTTCTTAGTGTAGGGGTTAGTCAAAATTTGTGAATGGTAAACTTGACTGAACCCAAAATTTCTAAAAATTCATCAAGGGGATCAGTCAAGTTTCTCACAGGTAAAACTCGACTGAAAAACTCCTTGTAATGAATTTTGAAAATTGTCATTAGAGTGATTTAGAGTTCAAATTTAGGGCTCCTAATTTATTATCATCTTAGTTACATGTCATTACATCAATACAAATGATCTCAAAATTCATCCTAAGGGTTTTAGGGTGTTTTCCAAAAAAGTGCATTTTCATTACTTTTGACTTGAACTTGATCAAGCTAGGGCTTGATGGAAATTATCCTTTTCATGTACCTAATGCCTGAAATCAATCTCAAATAGACATATTAGATACATATGAATGGAATAGTTAAGTCATTATCAAAATATGGACAATGTGTAACTCTCAGGTCAACATGTATTGGTTGGGCTTGGTGTCTCCGGAGGAGAAATGAAGTCAGATCCACAACAACTCCTAGGTTGTCCTTGACTACAATTGACCATGGAGGAAGATTGCCTGGGGTTGAAAGGTTCTTTCTAGGTTGCTACTATCTAGTGTGATGGTGTCTGGAGGCCAACCATGGGGGTTGTGTCAACTGAAGAAGATGATGCTTTGCGCACTTTTACAATGGGGAGATGTAGAGTTCACATTAGGGCTCTAACGACTCACCATGATCTCCCGAGTCTATTGGTGGTGAGAAGTTAGGAATACATGTAGGAAGGAATAGGACTAATAACCTAGAGTTGGGGTAACTATTTCCCCCACCTTGGTTTCATCTCCTGTAAGAGGTAGAAGATGAGCGCTTGGCTCTCAGGTCAAAATTCGACGATTGTTGTCAATTGTTACGTATAATGATAAATCACCCCAGTGTGATAGGGTGAAAGGATAGTGAGATTATATAGACTTAGGTATATCTGGTTAATGGATTGTATTAATTTGATAACTAGGTCAAAAACTCATGTTGTCTCCCCCTTGTCTTCCTTACATCAATCAATGTAGCTAGGGTTACCCCACTTAGGTGAAACTTGACATGTTTTCTAAATCGGGCATGAGGAATTCAATAATCCACTTACTTATTTCATTTAATCTAGGAAAATACATGTTTATAATGATTATGTATACATGCTAATTAATGAATTCATCATAATTTACAAGGAGTTACACTACCAAAATTTGAAGGAAGGTCTAATGTATCATGAAATACTCAAATTGTAGAAACTTGGACATACTGTAGAAGAATTTTTGGGTCATCTTAGGGTTTTACATCATTAGAAATAGTTAAAATTTTTGCTTAACATTATTGATCATGATTATTCCACATTGAAATTCTAGGGATGTTACAATCTACACCAGGATACATTGAAAGTCTAGCTAATCGACTAGTCATGAAAGTCCCTTGACTATGGAAGCCATAGGAAGCCACCCAAGGGAATCTAGTAGATATGATACTATAACATACTCAAATATGGGTATATAAATTAATATTCCTTTCCATAGGTCCACCTTTAGTTATTTGAGTATTAGATTTTTTTTCTTCTTAAATTAGATTACTAGAGTAAGTGGATCCAAGAAAATGTAATGACAAATAACCTATTATATAATGTTAATGGTTATTAATTAATTTATTCACTAATTCAAGGATAATTATACAAATCAAATAACTAACTAGAGTTGACCCTAATTTGTCAATATTAAAGCACTATTAGTTTAACTCATTAAAAGGATTCAATAAATGTGTAATAATTCATCAAATTGATTAATGAATTTCTTTGAATGCATAAATTGAGTATTTAACATAAAAATGACAAAATAAAATATGAAACATGTGCAAAAGGTAAACTAGATGTTAAAGCATTGTTGGACACACTTTGTTTAGTTGACCTGGAAAAATTCATCTCATTCAGACCTTGTTTGTCCATCCATTTAATTGGGTAAGCATCTTAGATTTAATGTGCATAAATAATATGACATTATTACATTATTTGACATTATGTATTCCCTCCTTTTCACTTTAGTGCCTTCAACCTTTCCAACGGCTCTTCACCCATGTTTGATTCATAGGGTGAGGCTCGTGGAATGGCTGATACTGGCATTTCTCCTCCCCCTCCTCTTCTATCCTTCTCCTCTAACCCTGCCTATTTATTCTCTTCCCCTATGCCACCATACATTTTATTGGTCCTCATAACACTTGCACGCCCTATGTTCAGTGCTTGCATCTTCCATTTGTGGAAGTAGACCGTCTTCAGGCTTAGCTGGCATTGATGGTTTCTAGGTCCCTTTTTCCTCTTCCATTTCCTCCTCCTTCCTTATTTATTTCCTTCTTACTTCTTATATCCCTCATACAAACTCTACATCTTCCCTCTTCCAAACACCACTATTAAAATACCCTAGTTCATTCTTATAAGGCTCCCTCTTGGCATGACCTGTAGAATCACCACATGTAGCTGGTAAGGATTGACACAGAGAAGGCCATGGAAAACTTCTCATCCATCATAGGGTTGTTGTCACCCTGGACCCTTTTTCTTCATTTCCACTATCAACATAAATGTCGCAACCAACTACAGGGTTGTTTTTGTCTAGGAAAAAGATCACAAGTCACTGCCACCTCCTCAAACCATGTGGTTGTACCTATCTCCACCATGAAGCCTCTACCTCCTGTAGAAAATCCGAGGGCAAGCATACACAAATAGCTAACATGACCAATGACTCCTTCCTCCTACTCCTAGTGCCTAGTTGTGCATCCACTTTAGACTTGATGACCACCAATTTGAGCTCAACTCTAACACAATCTGTAGACTCACCATCATCACATGATGATCTGCAGCACCATGAAAACCACCTCCATCTTCAACCTCTATCCAACTCCCTGATGACTCAATGTTGAACCATACAAGGATTATATCCGCATCTTCAATATTCATCTAGACATGTATCACCTTCAGCTAGGTTTTTTCAACCCATAGATGAGGTTGTTGTCAAACTGGGATGCCAGGATCTATCAAGAAGTAGATCTACAGTTGATTCAAAAGATACATTGAACTTCATCTATACACTATGACTAGGTAAAGTTCACTTTCTTCATCTCTCATTTTGTGGTATAAAATCAAGAAAATAAAAACTATAAGTGGCAAACATGTAAGACTTATAAGGGTAGCTAGAATAGAACCCACATGCATAGATATAATGATGCACTAATATTTGTAAGAACATTTGGAGTTATCAATGTCATAAATTCCTAGGATTGCTTCTACATAAAGAAATTTCTCTATGTGAATATTGATTATAGTGTCATAGATAATAATTAGGAGATAACAATCATATTTTTTGACATAGACAATATATATAAAGAAACTACTATATGTGAATATTGATGATAATATCATAGATAATACTTAGGATGATAACAATCATATTTTTCACATAGACAATATGTATATCATTTACATGTAACATGTTAGGTTTTTAATACCAATAAGCAATAGGCCTACAAATCTGGTATGTGCATTACATGTATTTCTAGTGTTAGAATATTTCTTAATTGAAATAGATTATATAGTTCATAGATGGTAATATGCATATTTAGAATATAAACCATAATTGCATTTCTAAAAATCTGGCTTGAGCATCCTAAGTATCAATGAAATCAAACCCCAGCTTGATAAAGTAAGAGAATTCTCGTAAGTATATCTAATGCGGAGTATATAATTGACCCTAACTTGTTATTCTTGAGTTATATGACATTTAGAGGGAGAATGACAGTTCAATATTTAATTTGAAGGACTAAATACCCACACAAATATGAAACCTAGGCACACTTAGATCTATGTGACTAAATATGGACCTCTAAACTAATATAGACATTCAATGGATAATATATTCACTTAATAAGATTAAAACCCAATATTAGGTGATCGGCACTAGGATAAGAACAATATAAAAAATATATAATAGAAATGTATACACAAATTGCTTTGGTTTTGACTACCTTACATTATGTGTTCCTAGGTTGAATACTCAGACTTTAGGGACTAATATTTCTATTGGGATAACCATTATGCTTGAAGACCAAGTATGTGTGGTCTCCATTTGAAATTTAGGCATTGATTTGACTTTGATATATTATTCCATAATGAGGCACCTCTTAGTATCCTTATCTATTGAGATTACATGCCCTTGTAGTGACAACTATTCTTACTTCTTTGATACTCTATTTATTCACATTATGTTGGGTTTGTAACCCCTCCTTTCATGTAAATTTATATTTTTGATGTGATTGATGACTATGCCTTGCCTTCATATTCAGCATGTGGTTTTAGACTAATTTAACTAGTGTACATGCTTATGAATAACCATATCTTTTTATATATAAGGATGTGATTTTCTGACTGGAGTGTGTTATTCCACCCTTAATAAATGTATGGGTGTGTTTTTTTGCCCAGGCATGTATTCCTCCATCTCTATTTTTAGGCCAATTATCCTTGGTGTATTGTCCCTTCTTTGGTTATTTTTAGTCTACATATCTACATGCATTTGTTTATTTTATGAATTGGTTCATGGCAAGATAGCTTATGAAAGGATGTGTTATTCTTTAATGTCTCATTCCTTTGATGTTCATATTCATATTTAATCTTATTGAACTTACCTATTTGTTGATGCCCCCTCTTGAATGGGAACCCCCTTTGTTTTGCTCTTCTAATCATGCCTAAATAAATTTCATTGTATACATGCTTAGTGTAATTGAACCATAGTTTTTTTCATCTTCTTTTGGTTGTCGTTCCCAAAAAAACCCACTATAGTTATCTTGAAGGACCAAGACCGAGGAAGATTGTGTAAAAGTTAAGAAACATGGGGATATCTTGGAGTAGCTGGGTTACCCTCTGCTACTAGCCTTATTTGTAGATCATTTAAGTTATTATTTTGTAATACTTACCTTTATGATGAAGAACAATTGTATAATGATACACTTAGTAACATTGTAATAGTCATTTTTGTATTACTTTATCTTTATATGTCTCTTTGTATTATACCATTTGAGTAGATGTCCTATCAAGTACAACTCTTTATAGATACCCAAGATCAGGATTTCAAAAAGGTAGTGTTGCTAAAGTTGGCTAGTCGATCGACTATTAGAGCGCCAAAAACACAACAAATAGTTGACATTGCATTTTTGGCCTACTTGTGAGACAAGAAACCACTATATATAGTAAACATCCTTGGTGTCTTCCTAGATGTTCTTCCACC